>JABJVR010009138.1:29393-41091 GCA_025773905.1 Chitala chitala
TTCCTTTACCAGCTTGGTCACCAGAGCACACACAGCAGGTACATTACTCCCTTCCTTTACCAGCTTGGTCACCAGAGCACACACAGCAAGTAAAATACTCCTTTCTTGCACCTGCTTGGTCACCACTGTGTGCACAAAATGATTTACTTTGTTCATCACGTGCATAGTTAATCTGCAACATGTGCAGCAGTGGTGAAGATGAATGGCACTTTTACTACAAAAATAACCAAAAGGTTGCCAAAGCACATTATAAGTTACAAATATTTAATATTAATAACAATATTACAGGGGTGCATATACTCCTGTACACATCTAAGGAGGTAAATAAATAAATACTTCTGTCGAGGGAAAATATGAAGACTTATACAGATATTTAATTTTGTAAGTACTCTTAAGTTTTAAGAAATACCATTCCAGAATTTTCTACTTACAACTTAACACGTTAATGCCTTTTTTACATGTTTAAGACTTTTTTCTCTGGTCGTTACCTGATTTACCTTGTCAAGATTCTTCAAGTGCTACAGAAACTAGCTCTTACCTTAAATATAGTTCATAGGATGTATTCCACTCTTGGATTCAGTCTTGCTTAGTTGTTGGCAAACCATTTGGAACTTTGAGGTCTTGCTGAAGCTTTGAAATTGCGTTGCTTCATGACCGGGTTACAATTTTTTTCATCATGGAGAAGTTTCTTCTACCCGTTACTACAGCAACAGTTCAAGACTTCCTCCATGTCAGTGACGTCCACAAAAAAATTGTGAAGCAATTGCTTTATCGTCTTTTTCATATTGTTTAGTGTCCAACCAATACGGGGTTTTTAAATACTTCTGCATGTATGTTTTTTACATTTATTCTACTATATATTATACTGAGAGTTTAAATTGTAAAATTACGTACAAAAACTAGAAACCCGAAAATAGTGCAATGGTTTATCACCCACAGGATGTGGGACAGCATATCTACTGACAGTTAGTCACTTTGCTCAGAACAAAAATGCATATGTTTGCATGTGGGTATTCATGGTGAGCTGTTGTATATGTGTCCACTTGTTGTCAAATATTAACTTAAACTGCTTTGCATTTAGGAGCCTAGTGTTAAAACAACTCTGTAGATTCTGAGGAGCCAGTTCCACACAGTTGCATAATCAACTGAACTATACTGCTGTGGAAATATTGTGCAAAAGAACATGGGTGTGTGTCTCTGCAACTTTCTGAGGCATTGTGTATCATATTCTGGGAAGTCCCAATTTGTACTGTGCATAACAGCCAAATATCTGTGACGTTTTTGTAACTTCACCTAGAGCAGCATGAACATTTATTCCTTCACTCTTCACTTACTTCTTTTGGCCAGGCTCGTAGGAACCTATGCCATGCAGCACAGGACCCAAGGCAGGGTACTCCACAAACAGGCTGCCGGTCCAACTAAGGGCACACACACATGATTTTGAGCCGTGGGAAGAAACTAGAGCAACCAGAGTTTGCCTGCACAGACACTGCACCAGGCCCGAACACACCACCAGAGTGGTGTGAGGCAGCAGTGCTCTCTGTTGAGTCATATTCATACACACAATATAACTGCTAGTCTTGAGCATGCTATTACAATAGTTTTCCATGGTAGTGTCATTTCACAATCGACTCAAAGCACTAGATAACTGAACTATAAATAACTTTTCCATTGCTATGCACACTGTGTGCTACTCTGGATCTGACATGCACAGCTGAGTTTCTCCAGCTGTGTCGTCACCCTTGACCCTGGCACCTACTTCGTGGCATCATTCCATGCTCTGGCACACGCATCTGCTGCCAACCAGGAATGAGGATGTGGCTTGTTTAAGACCTCCCAGGTACATACATGTAATTTGTCAGACAATGTACGTTTTCACCAGACCAATAAAAGGCTCCTTGGTCTCCTTCATGCTGGGACGGCCTCATGTCATTTGTATCTTTGACATCACCTTTATCTCATTTCTCTCAGTTCTGTTGCTATCACTGAACCCTGGCACTCTGTGCCTGGATCTGTTCCTGGTACTAATTTCCTGGTCCTAATAGTGGATACATCTCAAATGCAGGGCAAAAGCAGAGACCATTTGGAAAAGTCCCCTTTCTGTAAATAATTAAGATTCTCTATGGACATAGTACACCACATAATCAAATGAGCTGGCTGCAATATAGATATATAGTAAATTGGTTATCAGTATGTGGTCTCAAACCACAAGAGAACACAGGCCATTAGCCATAGCAAAAATTGCATTAAGAGTGTAGCAAATGCAGGTGCTGTTGCACTATTATTACACATTGTTAGGGTTGTTGTGCACAGAGTCCTGTGAACATATGCTGGTGAACCCAGTCTGTAATAAATTTATGATGTGAGGGAGTGGAGACTAACTCAGGACTGACTTCAGTTGTAGTATGCTCCCTGTGTTAGAGGCACATGGGTCTATGTGTTCCAGCCCTGGACATGGGAAGTCTGTGCATTAATGCTTTATGCCGACCATACAGTACATGTCCTTTGTTAAAACACTACTTTGTTATCAGAGATTGTGAAATCTTTGGATATTTGTAGACTCCAAGGTAGCTACAACTTGCAGGAGAGGCAAGAATTTGTGATTACTTACAAAACCTTCACGTATAAATTCTTAATTCCCTTTTTATCATTTTAATTAGTAGATGATGGCTAAAGTAAAAGTCACCTAGAGCCTTCATTCAGCAAACAAGGAAAAGCTATTTTTTCTGATTTCTAACTAAACATTCTACAGCCAATATTTTATTTATATGTGCAAAGACAAGAAAACTTACATTCTGATATTGTAGGGAATGATTTGGAGTCAGTCAGTCATCTTCTATACCGCTTCATCCTGTGAAGGGTCATGTGGAAGTCTGGAGCCCATCCCAGAATACATAGGGCACAGTGCAGGGAACACCCAGGGCAGGGCGCCAACCCACCATAGGGCACACACACACACACACTACGGGCAATTTGGAGACACCAATCAACATATCCAGCATGTCTTTGAACTGTGGGAGGAAACTGGAGAACCTGGAGAAAACCCACCAAACACAAGGAGAACATGGAAATTCCACGCACACAGACCCAAAGCGGGAATTGAACCCCAGGCCTGGAGGAGTGAGGCGATAGCGCTAACCCTCACAATTTCGAGTATATGCATTAATAGACTCCATTACGTATACCAGTGCTTGACCTTTAAGTGCGTTATAAAAGAACTGTGAAGTCACTATTCTTAACAGGAAGTCAGTTGACTGGACAGCGTGGGACTTTAGATGTACTTGCTACTATGCCTTTCTTTCCCTTTGCCAGATATTGCTGTAGCTACATCCACCAGCTTAAAAAACACTTTATTTTAAAGTATTTTCCATGATCTCTATGAGGCTCCATAGTTCACCTTATTGTACTTGTACATTGAATGAAAACTGCCCTGTAAGCACAATCAGCACTATTATACAACTTAGTCTGTTAGCAAATGCAGCTTTCTTTATTATGGAAGGAAAAAAACATACATTATAAGCAACAAGGAAATAAGACTGATTTGATTTACATGACATATTTTACTAAATAAATAAAACGGGCATACATTTTTGTAATTTTAGCATATGTAAAATAAGGTGCAAAGTAGCAGATATTACAAAACCAAGCTAGGCATGCAGTGCAAGAACCGTACGGGGCGTTTTTTTCTCAGGCAAACAAACAATTCTGGCTTCTCACAACATCACGTGACGCTGACCTTAACCACTTCCGTGACAGAGCTGGCCAAGGAAAACCATAATGCACCATGACAAATGGGCAGGCCCTTCACTGCACTCCTGTTAAGCATGCTGGAAACTGAGAGAGGAGCTTCAGAACTCCCATTTAGTAATCAAGGAAAATAAGGAAAAGAAAACCGCTATTGCTAGAGAGGTAAGTAATCATTAAAGAACACATAGATAAAAGTGCACATTATCTTAATTGTGGCATTTTGCAAAATAAAAAACTGCATGAGAACAAAATGGTTTTTCCTTTGCTGTTTGATATACAACATACTACAGACAAAATATATGCTTAAATACTCAGCATATACCATTTGGCAAGAGTTTGTATGTGCTACATTAAATTCTTACTTAAAAATTTTATTTTTTTTTGAGGAATACTGCATTCCTGTTGGCCACAAGTAGCCCTCAGTAACCTCTTAAGGCCATGCAAGACTTTAGGAAGTCCTGAAATTTACTAACTGATTCTCCCTTTGTGTCTGCCTTGCTGCACCAGTGCCATCTTTACAGCATAGTTCTACGGCTACATTTAGGTAGAACTGACACCATCAAGCAAGGGCAACTCCAGGAGTGTAACAATCACTTCCTGGTTTAAAAAAATACCCTGGTAAATCCTGAGAGGCTCCTGAGATTAAAACCCTATTTAGTAATGAGCAGTGGTCTTGTGGGGCAGGAGAGAACTAGGGAGGGGTTCCAAAACTGCCCCCACCTGAGCTGTAATGGGACATCAGAGGCTTAAAGGTTTTCGCTAACCACTACAAGCTAAAGGAAAGCTAAGGGTGCTTTTCCATCCCACCAGGTACCAAACGTTTGATTCTTCAAAACAGTACAAAGTCAAGGGTACTTGTGTTTGTTTTCCAAACTGGTACAGTCAGTGACCAGCGGTATTTTGCATATCGAAATGATATACAAATTACACACAGCAATACGTAATAACGTCAATACATAATGCATATATTAATAATACGCATATCAATAATATGCAAAAATAATACTGTCTGCTGTTTTATCAAATACTTTTTTGATTTCTTTTCATGCCATCAACATCTCACTGAATCGCTTCTATTGATCACATTCCGATTGAAGCTTAGATAAAGAAAAAAAGTAAAAAAAACATTTTTTTTATTAATTAGGAATCTGTAGACAAATATTATTTATTTTTTTACTTAATTTATCGTTGTATTCTGAGTTCCTAACTACGCTTTTCTCATCATAGCGGTTGTATTTCGTGTTTGCGAGGCAAATTATTTGCATAACCAATCATCAGTAAATACTTTTTCATGTCCCACCCACAGTACTAAAGTACAAAGTATGACAGCTGGTTTGGTACTTCAGTACTGACACTGGTACTGTACCAGAAATCAGTGAAAAAGCGGGGATACTGCCATTTTTGTATGAAATGTTTGGCACCTGGTGCAGTGGGAAAGCTCCCTAAATGTAGTACAATTGGTGCACTCTTGGCAATTCAGATTATTGGATTATTCTCCATATATCAGCAACCACTTCCTGTCTATCTTAACAAAATCAAAAACATGGACAGCACTTTGTGAAAATTTGTGCAGTTAAATAAATAGGAAACTCGATAAAACATTAAATCCCTAATTTAAAAAGAGCAGCAATTAACAAACAAACAAACAAAAACCCCACATGTAAAAAGGGACTGAGTTTCTTGTGTGTTTCAGTAGATCATGGCGTGGCCCCTGATCCACCTGTGAGACCAAGGGTGTGTTTCTGTTATCTGGACCATGGAGAGCATCACTTACAGTTCTCATTCTGCTCCCAGTTTTAAAATGTTCATGAGGCCATAACACTGAACTAGGCTTCGACCCTCGGTCTAGACTGACAGCTCCTGGTCCCAGTGATTGAGACTGCTGTGGATTGAAGTCAGTCCAAACCTTAGTATTAATAACACAAAAAACTGGGTGTGTTGTTTACTATTTGTGTACATAAACAGTGCACTTCCTGATTATACAAGTAAGCTTCAGTGTGCGCCTGTTTTTCCACGAAGACGCCAGTCCAGGTTTATGGCGACACTTTCTCTTCACTGACCAGACTTCCTGGGCGTGGCCACCACCCGGCGCTTTGTCTGATAAAAGTCTGACGAGGGGAAAGGAAGGGGGAAGGTGTTAGCACAGTGCCGTCAGACTGAACCAGACCATTCCATTGCAAGCATACACGTTACTCCATCAGCACACAACAGTACAGTCTGCATACGGCTAAAACAATCGAGGGCAACTTTCAAATTATACCACCTGACCTCTAATGGTTTACAGTGGATTCTGTTATAATCATATGTTTCTTACTACCCATTCCAGGTTAAAATTGTGTACCTCTAGAACTGAGGAACTTGAGAATTCTGCTATGTGAGAAATTAGCAAACCCTTTAAATAAACTGCCAGATCACTATTAATTCATCTGACTATGAATTTCCATAATAAATACATTCCCTCTGTCCAACATGCTTTTCCATTGTTCCCTCTTACTTCCCCCTACTCGTCCTCACTGCTCCTCACACAGAGGTCCCGCTGGCTGGTCAGCACACACCTTTGATGCTGGTCTGTTTCCTCTTCAGCTGGTTGTGCTGGCACTTCTCAGGTGTTCGCTCCACACCCAGTAGAAGTGGGAAGCTCTTCTCCAGTATGTGCGCTACATTCTCCTTGCCTCTCGGTGCAGGCTCTGGGGGAAGGGCCCACGAGCGGTAAAGTGCTGGGACTGTGGCCTCGGGGACCCCCTCCCACTGAAAATCCCCACCCTCCAGAGGCTTCTCAGCCTTGAAGTCAAAGCCCCAGCGACGCATGGCATCTTCTAGGTCACGATTCAGGGCATCCTGGTAGTCCTCCTGCAGCTGCTCGCGGTCCACCGGGCCGAAGAGCTGACGCCGTGTTGGTCTGTTCCCTTTCTTCACCAAGTTGTGCTTGGGGGGAAACAAGGCCCTAAAAGAACACACCAGGCATTATTAATCATACATCACCAGGGCATGAACATTTGCTGTCAGTCATTAATTAGCTTCTACATGTCCTCTCATAATACAACTCAAATCAGAGGTTTTTAATGTTTTTTTTTTTTGTCATAGACCCCCTTGTGAAGCATATGAAAGTAATCTCAAAATAAAGTTTTCAAAAGCATAAAACAAATAGGATTACAAAGAAAATCATTTATATTGAAATACAATTATCAAAATGTTCTTGGGCCCCTGTAATGACTGACAATAAAATTATTAATTTATCTAGTCAATACACTTATAATAAGGAAATTAATTTTGCAACATTTAGAAAAAAACACTAAAATGTTATTTAAAACACTCTAAGTAATACCCATGTATTAACATGCATCAAAGCACAAGTCTTTCGCATTCTATAACACACTTTCGCGCATGTTACGTGCATGATTAACACTTTCTTTACAGAGCATGCGTGGATTTATACCCACACCTAGAAATTCGCCACTCCAGAAGAGTTGCAGAAAAAGCGTCTCCCACAGATAAACTGTGCTACACGCGGGTAACACACTTGTTTGTGATTGCTAATGTATAGATTAAACCAGACTGAACATGTCTGGACACGTTTTTCAAACAGATAATGCGTGCCCAAAGCAATTCAATTCAATTCAATTTACTTTTATATAGCGTCTCAAAGAACACTTGAGAATAACACGGAGACTGCCGAGAAACAACTTGCAATGCCATATCATGAACACGGGGGGGCGCGCACAGGGGAACTTCAGATGGGGAACGCAACTACTCCGTCTAACGGTATTGTTTCTGACTATATATTTGTGTTTCCTCAAATTTAAAAAGACACTCCATTTAGTTTTTCCAGCCTCGTGTATTTTTTATATAAGATGGTATGCACTCCGATATGACTTTGACGTCTTGACATTTGTTGCTAATATATTTTCCCCTAAATACATTTACGCAACGAAACATGCATTAATCTTTCAAAGTAGACAACATTCTAAACTTTTAGCAAAATAGCACGAAAGTTAAAAAGGACCGTCTGAATGCCTTACACGGGTGTATTAGTAGTTCGTATATAGGCTTGAGCATGAATATAGAATCTAGATTAACATTAGATGTAGGACGCAATCTGGCTTCATTGTATTATGGATTTTCTCTACCACTGGAGGGCGCTTAACGTTACAAATAAATTCAAAGTATTATTATTACTGTATTGTTGTTGTTGTTATTGTTAATAATACTTTTTAAGATTATATGACTTAATGTTTTCATCGTATAAAATTGAGAGACATATGTACCCATGGTTGTAATAGACTATGTAGCACCATTGAGTTTAACGGAACATCTGGAATTTATGAGTTGAGGCTGCGTTCAGGTGTAGTTTCTCCTAGTAATGGAGAAAAATTTATTTTGATAACAGTAATGTCGTTCCGAAATAAAATTTACTTGCATACTTTCTAAAACATAAAAAGTAAGGTATTGTTCTGATTTAATATTTCTATTTTGATATGATTTTATCCAAGGCTAATTTAATAGACTGATATAGTGAAATACTTCTTTATTGATTGTGGATATCGATATTATAAAGTTTATTAAGTCGGTATAATTCATTACATTAAAGTATATAACACTTTTTAAAGCATTTGGTTTCAAATTGGTCAATTCTCCAAATAAAATCTAACTCACGTGGAAATATAACTGGGCGTAACCAGCATACCAGTTCAACCCGAATGGCGGGTAATATTTCTGTCACCTAATTGGTGGACGATCGTTGACGCATCCAGACTCAGCCCATTATTCTTCAGAACATGTGAATGTAAAACTCGTGTGAATGAACCAGCTAGGTGCAGACATGGAAAACTCTGACCTCTCCCTTCCCAAGTCCGAATAATAAAAAACAGTTAATTGTATCGCGAAAGAGTATTAAAAAATAACAGGTTTATAAAATCTAATATTTGTTAATTTGTACATATTCTATTTTCTACAGCAATTAACGAAAGAAACGAATGTAACAGTACTTGTACTTAATAAAATTATAAATATTTCACACTACATAAGTATTTTACAGCAACTTTATCATTAATATATAAAGAAATTGTTGTTAGTACTTTATTTGGATGTTTGCCGGTATTTAATATAATTTTCAGGAATTTTACAGATATGATTCTGTGAAACAGTGAAATGCTGCTCAGTTTACGATAAAATACGAACATGCATAACATAACAAAACATGCATAATAAACACACAGTAAATTCCTGTGTTTACCTTCTCGGATCCAGTGTAAACATCGTAAAAAGTTACAACACTTCTTGAAACTATGTTGCTATACTAGATAGAATAATGACGTTTACAATATATTTCAAAAAATGGCATAAAATTTTTGTACCTGAAAATTAAGTAAACTATATATCAACTTTATTACATGAGCAACACACAACTAAATCCAAGAAGACTGGTGAAAGAATGACAAAATCTCCGGCGCCTCGAGTTTATAATCTCTGTGGGCGGGATGCCCCTCGTCTCGTGCAGAGGGCGGAGTGTAAACTTCCAGAACACGTGCTTCTGATCTGGAAAAAACATCAGTACACGTGAATTCAGTTTGAGGGCTTTTCCCGGGAAGGTGGATCTTGAAGAAGTATTAAGTCAACAGAAACGCGGTATGTGTACCCTTTTTGTTCGCACTCTTTAGCTATAAAAACCGCGCTGTTTAGTCTATATGAGATTTTCTTCTGTTTAAAGCACTCAAATGTTAAATCTGGAAATAAAAGAATTAAATTAATCGTTTCAGTAACATTAACTCGGGATAGTTCCTGCCGTTGTAATATACGTCGTTTTCATTTCAAGAAATCTTTAGTGAATATTATTCACTACGCACCTAGAAAGTCAATTGCGGTCTTTACGCGTGGCCTTGTGATGTGATTTCTTTTTGAATCAGAGGGAGGATGCCATGACATACCAGTGATGCTACATTGCACGCAGCCGTAGAGTCTGAGAACCCGTAAATTTGGTAGTCATAACATTTTCCCAACCCACTGCCTACTGCCCATAGGGTTTGTTAAAAAAAGTACTGTCTAGCTATTTGTTACGTTTTACATACGTACAAACATCTTATGATACTCATGCTGTATCTGGAGCGTTAGACAGGTGCTTTCTATTCCAAAAAAATCGCAGGGCATGTGTTCGTCTAATTTACTTACCATACTGTGAAACCGTGATACTATAGACAAGTGTATGGGCATTTTTCTGCGCAACCAGTTTCTGGAATATTACATAAACACCTATTGATGAGCCTACGTGAGTAGCATTATGAGTACAATTCCTTTGGTTGAAGGTCTCACTTTACGTCACCTCGATCTGAGCAATGCTGTCAAAGCGCGCGTAGTCTTGAGCCTTCAAGTCATACTGGGCACGTGTAGGGAAAACGCCAAAGCTAGTTAAGAGGATTCGTAAATACATACATTTAACTATATATATATATCTTTAAGTTGGGCTCGGAAGAATTATATATAGACAGCCACCCCCAAAGGAAAAAATTTCATAAAACATGTTCCCCTAGTCTTACAATCTGGTACCAAACGTGTTTAAGAAAATGACTACAACTCCAACTTTACTTCCAGCTGTCTGAAAACTGATACCAGGGTTATACCAATTACTTATCTTTACATCAGGCATATTGGGATTATCTGAACATACTTAAAAACGCAAACTGATAGCTATATACTGATATACAAGATATATATCCCCTGTATCTTGAGTCATGCAAGAGCCTACAGCGGCTTAGAACTCCAAAGTTCATAAACAGGGCGGGACTATAGCCGTGACTTCTGACTCAAACATTCGGAGTAATCATTCGAACCTCGTGTGGCCTAGGATGCCTTCAATAATGCCTGCGTATCTTAACGTAGTCTCACAAAAATATATTACGATCCTATCAGTCCCCTCACAAAGTTTAAAAGTGACATGTTAAAAAAAAAAAAAGTATCGTTTCATTGTCAGATGTCTTACGATTTACCAATGTCTAAACTTGGAATATAAGGTCAACTTGGATCCTCCCTATATTCCAAAAACATGCATTTGGATTTGCAATGCGTTATATTACTTAATTATACCCAATCTGAAATCGGCAATGACATTTTTCATTTCAACTATCTGAAATGTCAGGGTTTGCAACCCCGGCAATGGACGCAAAGGGGTTCCATAAAAACATCCACTTAAAAATCCCCCTATAGCTTTATACCACATCGAGTTTGTGAAAATAAGTTTAAACAGCATTCCACTGTTGCAACCTTACAAGACATCTTACCTTTCTCTTCTATGAGAACTCAAAGAAACCAAACAAACACCTTTAAAACATGTGCCCTCTCAAACTTAAAATGTAATTTTTTTTTTTATAGGATAGATGCTTCCACAAATTGTGAAGTACATCAAAACATTAAACAAACCATTTTTTTTATGATCCTTGCACACCAACTTTTTGTAAACAATTTTAATTGAAACATTACAAAGATCTAAAGTTTGGGAAGGTATCACAGACAACTTCTTTGTATAGGACATACGGCATTCTTCCTAAACATGCAAGTGTCACCACCACTCCATGCGTATCCCACGAGGTCAATGTCCTACAGATGGCTCTGGGGAGAAGTGCACACTCAACAGAGCATGCCAAGAGGACAAGAACCTTCCATGAGCATGACTGAATACACAATGGAATGTTCCTTGGAGAACACATTAGGTTTCTTATAAAAACTTAACCTGCATATGCAGGCTTCCATACATCACGGTGGAAGTGGCTGCCTTGCACGACACAAACAGTTAACTAAACCGCTAAAAGGACGATTTTTAAAAGAAACCAACAACCTCCATAAAGTCCATATAAATGTTAACGTATGAACAAGGGCAAAAAAAAAAAAAAAAAAAAAAAAAAAAAAAAAAGATTAGGTTAAAGTTATTGTTATTATTAAATACAGTAAATAGACCATTGGC
>JABJVR010009139.1:0-10108 GCA_025773905.1 Chitala chitala
CCCATATTTGCTTTCTTAAAAAATATTTTTAATTAAACTGGCAGTACAACATTCACAGATATATATATATATATATATATATATATATATATATATATATATAAAATGTATACGTATAGTGTATGTGTTATCAGAAAAATGTCACTTCTCCCCAGATCAGCTGTACAAAAAAAAAAACATTTTAAAATAAATATCTGATCAAAAAAGCCTTCTGAAGTGTTGAGTGGGCAGAAATGGTATTAGAACTGTCTAATACTGGACATCGGACAGGTGTGTAAATGGCACATACGGGCCTCAGAACCTTCTCTGTACATCAGTCAACCTGCTCTCTTGTTCTACTTAAGCTCGACAGTCAAACTGTTTGCTGGTTACATACAGCTCATTCACTCTAAACACCTTTTTCTTGGGAAGAAATACATAACTCACTAAAAATAAGGCAGTTTCCTCCCAATCTGACTGATGAAAAAGTACTGAAACCTGGAAAACTAAAAGGCAGAAATGAGGGTCAACCCTCTCCTTACTGAGCACCTGTAGAGGTAAGGATCAACTCCCCCCAACAACCATCCTAAAAACTGCTTCAGTAGGTGTGCAAATTTACACGCACACACAAAACACAGATCCACAGAACCAGGTTTTTCCATAATATTGTGTATTATTGTTGCAATGAATCCAACTGTAAAACTGATATGCTTATAAGAAAACTGGCAGACGGTCACAAAGAAGCAGCAGTTGGAACAAGAATGACATGTTCTGTACCCAGTGAACAGATGGAAGCCAGAACACGCATATGCCTACTCCAAACACTGAAGACAAACAGCTGCACTACATAGCTGTGCTACTTCTGTATCCAGGAGTGAAGTAGAGAGACAAGCAGCCAGGGCGCTCTGACACACCTGCTGGTACTTCCTGAGCTCTGCTTTGATGGGTACAGGGATCTTGTAGCTCTCAAGCTTCCGAGCGTCTAACAGCTGCTCCAGGAAGTGCCGCTCCCTAGCCTTCTGTCTGATCAGGTCATCTGACATGTTAGGGGGATCCGGGATGCCAGCCTTGATGGGCACAAGCAGAGCACAAGTCACTTCCTCACATACCAAATCGAAAAAATGAGAAAGAGAGGGTGCCCGAGTCTCGTTGGTAGACTCAAACATTACATGTGTGTGGTGGTTTCACATTTTGGTTGTACCTCCAGAGGCAGTAGGCGGATGAGAGTGGCAAAGCACTGTGTGGCCATGAAGCGGATGCTGTCGCTGGGGTCACTCATGCGACCCAACACTGGAACCACCAGCAGAACGATGTAGGGCACGATGTCCACATCCAGCTGTTCCATCACGCCTGCCACAGTCAGGGTCAAGGAACAGGCCTGAAGCAGGCAGGTTTACATACACTCATAGCTCCGGGCCCCTAAACCTGGTCAAAGAACAGCCCTGATGCACACATGAACTTCCTTGCTCTCACACTCACACTCACACTCACACACACACACACGAAAATTAATCATATCGGTTCTCACTTTAACATGATTAGCTAATCTCAACTACACGAAACCCAAAAAAACTTGGGCTATCAAACACAGAGACATAAAATTCACTACCTGTGTGTCTAGCAGCCATTAAAACACTGACTTAAAAGGCCATTCCAATATCACTCTTGCCTTGGAAGAACAGATACGCCTACATGCATTAGAGACCCTGTGCAGCTTAACGGCAGGATAAAACTGAGGAGAGAAGCGGAGACTTTATGGAAGAAAGAAATTAACACATTCTCCAGCACACAGTAAGGATACACGCCATGGCCTCCATAGCACCTTCCTGCTTGGTACTGTCATCTATGGCACCCAGCCAGGGCAGCACCCGCTCCAAGAACACATTCATGGTTTCCATAGTAGCAATCTTGCTGAGCACACCCAGGCAGCGGGCAGCCATGTGACGCACTGCTGTGTAGGGATGTTGCAGACAGGTGCACAGGTGTGCCAGGTGTTCCAGCAGCTGGAGGGAGGGGAAAACACACACATCCATCTATCACTGTCACAGATGTCACTAAAGCAAAAGGACCAGAAAACAGATTGTGTATAAGGCAGCAGTCAGCCATAGAATTTCTAATCCATGGGCATCGGCCTGAAGAAAGCTAATTTTCTCTTTAGTCATGACAAAATTAAGGTTACCTAGGAATTTGTCAAGACTTAAGTTACTTGAGATATTTAACATTATAGTAGCATACCTCCATATTGGGCCAACTCTAATGTAACCAACGTGTGAAAAACAAAAGACTAAGGAATCCTGTACCCTCTAGCAAGAGAAAAAAGTTAATGGAAAGTCACTTTGAAAGATGTCACTTTTGGAATTGTGTCTTAAAACATTATTACCAACAGAATTAATCTTAAAAATAACTACTGTTTTTGCTGGTATGCAACCTAGCTAAACAATATTCTTCCCATCGCGGTCTTGATTTCTGGGTCCTCACAAGAATATTCACTTCATTAAAAAAATAAAATCAATAAAAATAAAAAATTTTAAATCCTTTAGTTCATACCACACAAGGAATTGGTGGAGCACATGCTGTTTACTCCATGCTACACAACAGCACATTACATGACTGCATATTGAATTTGACAAAAAATTAAAAGTAGGTGCTCTTAATTGCAAAAGGTAAATCTCTATTCAAATATGTTACTCATCACATGTAAATGCACAAACTCAGCATACACTCAAAATCAAACCAGTCTAAACAACTTAAATATACAATTACTTTGACATAATCTAAGTCAGCAATGGTGACTGGAGCATTCTCTCATATTCATGCATGCAGAGTTAGGTGCGAGAGAAAAACAGGAGAGAGGCCCTCAGGCTGCTAGTCTCTTACCAAGGGGACGAGCTCTGAAGACATGGCTCCAGCTGTGACCTCCAGCACCTGCAGTGAGTTGATGAGCTCCTGGGCAGCAGCATCACCCTTCTCCAGCGCTGCCTTAGAGTCTGAGACCAAAAGGCTTCTCAGTGACTGGCTGACAGAGTAACGAAGTACAACTGTTTTCACCTTGACAACTCCCCTCTAAAATAATAACTGGGGTCACGCTAAGCATCACCTGCCACACTTTGACTGTGACAATATATCACTGGCCAAAGACGACATAAAAACGTGCCTCGCCTTCAACAACTACTCTGGCTCATTTAAAATCTCTGCCAGAGCAGTGGAAGAGTATAAAAACGCCAAAGAAGAGCATACCCAGAGAGTAAACATCGCCATCAACCGTCCCCTTCAGGGGCCCCACCATGGCATCCCAGAGGCACGGAAGCGAGGTCGTGAGCTGTGGGCCAAAGTGCCTAGCAATGGTCATCAGGGAGAACTCGGCCCCCCTCCTCTGGATCAGGCATGGCTTTTTACTCTGCAATGCAAAAAGACAGTCATCCCCATGGCAACCTGCCAGTGTACCACACTGTGTGGCATACATCAAACAAAACAGGCTACTCACCAATAAAACTATGCCATTTGTATTACAGTAGCACATACAATGGTTTGTGCAGTGTTGCAATTAGCTATACGTCTTATAGAGGCAACAGGCCATCAGGCACATGGCTCCTGACACAAATAATTTGATAATCCTGAAACAACTTTTACCACAAGATCATTTCTGTCACAAAGTGAAGCACATTCTGTATGAATGTTAATGCAGAACAGCATGTCACATTTGTAGCCACTGCTCTCGAAAGGTTTTCAAAATGACCAAATACACAGCGTTAAAAACCTCCTTAACACAAATGAAATCAGTTTTTCTTTTTAACAGGAATCCTCCAATTCACATTATTTAGCCATAACAAAGCTGAAGTTGTATATTGCATAAATGTAAAATGGAAAAAACAAATTTCACTCACCATAACTAAATTTTCTTTTAGCGAGTACAGTAATTACAGCAAATTATGTATTTAAACACATTTACACAGAATAATTTATCAAATCTGTTACTGTGTACTGGCTATAAGAAAATGAAATGTGCAATACTGTCTATTGTTTTGTTGTGAGTGGCACAGACCTCATGTGTTTGATAAGACTGAATGACTTTCGCTAAATCCATAAATTGAAAATTACATAATCAATCATACTGCAGTGCTTTATTGACATTTCAGAGAACAAGTTTGGGGTTTCAGATAGGCCCAAGAACACACTGTTATTTTCATTTAAAAGTAATGGTGATCTACATTAATTGAATTTACACAAATTCAGCAACATAAATCAGGGGAATGCTGTGGTATATTTGCTTACTGCAAGACATTTATACTCCTATTCACCAACCTCATCTGTGTCCATAGCAACCATGGTACCAGGAGGCAAATCAGTGTTGGAGTTCTTCTGAGCTTTTGGGGTGGGACCCCTCTTGCTGGTGATGGCAAACGCTTCCCTCTGGTGGCGGTACAGGGTGATGATGCCTTTTGTCTTGTTGACAACATGGTTCATGCCATCTTTGTCTGAACAAGGTGACAAAATACAATGTAGACTACATAAGGCATGGTTACGCATACACAGAAAACAACTGAAGTGGCAAAACCCGTGCCCCTGAATTAAGGAAATGGGTGAGTGAATTTTCTGTGTTTTAATTTTAATTATGAGCACTCCAGGCGTTGCAGTTGCATGCACTTCTCTTTAATTCATTTATAAAAATTAAATGTCTTTGCTGGTCCCACTCATAAATTGGCAGCAGATTTAAACATAGTGAATTGTTTAGCTTGGCACCTATTTAGCTTTCAAATGTGTCACTTATTGAAACCAGATGTTTAACAAACCCGGGTTGCAATTAAGCTGTGATGCGATCTAAATGAAAATTTAACAAATTAAAAATGGCTGCAGTCCAATTTAATCCTGCCAGAAGTGTAGAATGGCTGATGCAGCTAAGCCTTTTACAGAACACCAACATCAACCACATCCCATCTCATGATCTTTCATTAATCACCAGCAGGGAATCCATTAAAAATCAACACCCAAAAAGACACAGCTGGAAGTACTCTTTTCCACTTCCAGTTCAGCACCTACTGCTACGTTACAGGAGTGAGAACAAATATTTTCCTATGAGACCTGTGAGAAGACATTATGTGCAAGACATGCTCCCTAGTAAACCTGAAACCTGTCATACGTATATTACTCTCAAGCAAAAAAAAAAAAAAAAAAAAAAAAAAAAAATAACCTGTAAAATGCAAAAACAATTTTTTTAAATGAATAAAAAAAATACATACATGCATGCATACCATACACACGCAGTTAAAGAATTACAAACGGTTTATTTTTGATCATACTGACATACATGCTAAAACTGACTAAAAACATGATATACACAACTACTGTGCTTTATTAATATTGGGTAGGCCCTCCTCTAACCATTCAATGAACCCTGTTGTGTTTCCCAAGGGTAAACAAGGGTAAACAAGGGTATACATAGCTGGAAAGAAAACTGGGGGGGAAAAAAATGGGAGGTGTGGCCTCACCAGAGCATAGAAGCTCAACCACAATCAACAAAGAGCTTGAGGAGTGGGCCAATGCCTACCTTTGGCTGTCTCCAGGGCAGGGAGGACAGGACAAGCAGCAGACGGCGTAAGCACGGGGTCTGCACAAATAGATGTGCACAGGTTCTTTATGATTTTGCCGTTTGGACAAGGCGAGCGGCTGGCGCACTGCTGCAGCAGTTTGGCGATAAAGGTGGCCGCGTAGCACTGCACCAGGGTGTTCTCCTCCCGCTTGACGGACTCCATCAGCGGGCGGATCACGGGGTTCAGCTTGTCAGGCAGCACCTGCAGGCTGACCGTGGCGCAGGCCGCAAACATGTGCACGCGCAGCTGCAGCTGCTGCCACTCCTGGCTCGTCTCGCACACCGTCGACAGGGCCTGCTGACGCTTGCTGTCCACACTCTGCCAGAAGCGCGACTTCATGTTCGTGCCCGCTGTGCACTCCGAGAAGGTGGAGGTGACCTGGACAGAAGGCAGAGATGCGTGATGCTAAGACGTGTTTTATTACACATCAAAACTGTATCTAAAATGGTAACGTTTAGTTATTCCACACAGCAACGGTCCAGCGTTTCATTTAGCACAGGCGCAAGCACTGCATATAAAACTGGCAAACAGTCACTTCTCTAATTCCTTGACCTTTAAATCCACATAATCCTATCTGAGAATAACACAATTCACTCATTTCTACCCGCAGAATCATGAGAGGCTGGTTGCCTTGGACACCATTTTCCAGTCCTCGTTCAAACTCCGCATAGGCACTCTAATTCAAACACAACAGCCACGTTCGCTGTGGAAAGAATTCACGTGCGTTTCCTAACAGGTGATACCACCAGGCTAACGGTGCTTGCTGCATTCGTCCCTGGCTTAAAGCACAACACAAATGCTCTTTATGACCCTCACAAAACTACGTCCTTTCCCGCACAGCCGCTCATGGGAAACGCGTGCGAAAGCAGGCCACGCCCACCAGCTCGTTGGCCTGGTCGATGGTGAACACGTTGCAGTTGAATCGCTCGCCAACGTCGACGTGAGCGTCCGCCAGCAGGGCGATGAGCTGCTTGCACTCGTTCTGCATGCGAGTGAATGGAATGGCGATCTCGTCGTAATAAAGCTGCTCCGACAGGACGGCCAGCAAGCGCGGCTGCACCGCTGCTGACACGACCCCACACTCCTGCAAGACACCATTGGCACAAAATATGCTCAAGATCACCAACTCGACACGGCGCTCAGGTTAAAGTAGCTGCCGCTTTAGTACTCCGACCGACGTACCAAACGGGCAAAAACTAATTAAGCAGTAGCACAAATGAAGCTGCCCAAAACCTAAAAACTAAAATTTGCCTTAGTGTGAAGAAAAAAAAAAAAAAAAAAAAAAAATTATTCTTATACATCACAGTAAATTTTTACTCCTCACCATGTTAAGTGCTTAACCAAGTAAGGCCAGGTTTGGAAAAGCCCACATAGTGTGAATGTTACCGGACCTGTCATAGACTGCTGCTATCTCACCTTGGGCAGTGCAGCCCACTCACACAGCACCAGCGCTACAGCGATGCGCTGCAGTGCCGACTTTGAGTTCAGGTGGAAGAGAAGAAGCTGGGCGAGCGATTCGGCAGGCCGGATCTCCTGGGCATTGGTGTTCAGGCGAGGGTCACAGATGCAGCGACACAACGCGCCCAGGAGCCTGCACACACATAAGATGGCAGTCTCATTAATGACAAGGAAGGGAGCGAGCAGGGATACGGGATCAAGTAAGAGCTATATTCCGGAAGAGGGGAGAGCAAACATATAGCAGAGTGGATCACAGGAACTTAAAAAAAAAAAAAAAAAATTAAAAAAGTTAAAAACCAACACCCTTTGCATAAATTCACACACAACCAACACACAGACTTTTGTGGAAAACCACATTCGCAGAGCTGCATTTAGTGGACATTCTCTTTTAACCTGGCACATAACTAATCCAATCGGATTAAACAGACTGAGCAGATCTACAGGGTGAAAGAAGAGCGGGCACTGCCAGTTTCCCTGGTCAGCAGCGACAGAGCCGCATCCACAGGAGAACACCGTTACATAGTGCAGGGTGCCAGTCTAGAAGTCTAGAGTACAGCCTCCAGGGTCTGGCCCAGCTGATCTAGGGTTCTGCTCCGTTTCTCCTTCAGCCAGGGAGGTTTCAGAGGCACTGACCTGGCAGCCATGATGCGCGCTCGTATCACTACGTAATCCCGAGTGGCCAGGTCCTCCGTCACTGTATCCGCACCGCCGATGTACTCCTGCACTATCTCTTTCCCCTGACTGGGTGCCCCCTGACGGGGCTTTCCACACGACTTTTCCTGTCACAAGGCAGAAAAACAAATAAAACACAAGCATGCGTGGCGCACAAACCTCTGACAAGATCACAGAGAAAAGAGCCGAGCACAGTGATGGAAATGGCCTACCTTTGAGCGTGCCTTCACCTCCAGGAGCATGTTGAGGTCTATGGGGAGGTGCGAGGGCTGCATCATGAGGCAGAGCCAGGAGCCCATCCAGGGACAGCTAGCTGCCACCACGTAGTGCTGCGGTGCTCGCTGGATCAGCTCCATCCACACCTGGACACGCAGCCAGGGCACAGTGTAATCAAAAAAATCAACTGTTTATCATGGGGAAGTCAACACCTCCAAAAACACCAATGCTGTACACGGCAAGTGAACTGACAAAGGTGCAACTGTGACCTGTATTTGCAGGCTTGACTGCAGAAGAACAATCTGAAGAATGTCAGAAATTGAGTAATATTAAAGAGTTACTGGGTGACCCCAGGCACAAGATGTTTTAAAGAAGAACAGGTAAAAATTGGTTTGAGGCATTCTTCAAGAACATAAAAGCTGACAATTTACCCTTACTTTGGGTAAAACACCATATGAAGGGAAGGGGGTTGGGGCGTTAAAGTTATATGATTGTATGAGGTGCCGACCTTCTGGATGAGATCAAGGATATCTTGGTTGCTCTCCAAGATGCAAGACTGGAAGATGTGCCTCAGCATCTCTTGAAGAATGGGAGTGAGCCATTCCCCGCAGCTCTGAAATTCAAACCACAAACATTTACTAGACCTACAGCACAGGGCATGCTGACAGAGGACCAACTGGCAGTGCTGAAAGTGAACATGCTGACATCTTGCAGTCAGTTTCACAACTTTGTGGATGGAGGTCATACTTGAACGCCGTGTGAAGACACCCACCTGGTCAGCTTTTGACAGCAGAGTGAAGAGGGTTTCCAGCGCCGCCTTACGGACCGAGGAAATCATATGGCGAAGGAAAGGCCACACCCGGGGGACAAGAGCAACAAGAGACTGCTGAATGCTGGAAGACAGACAGACAGACAGACACACACACACACGTTTCAGCGCAAAGGGATAATGCAACAGATTCAAGTGGTGAGAAGAGACATGGCTACCCCGAAAAGGCGATCCAGCATACCTGCTCTGTCGGACCTGTGGGTAGGTAAGCAGGGACGACAGCAGGGTCATGATGCTGTTGGTGGAGGCGGTGAGGTCATCGAGCTCTAAGAGAGCATCCCACAGAGTGTTCACAATAAAGGGAACCTGCAGAGACAGGATTGGCTTTGCAACACACCGTCTCACTTTCAGCAGCTACACTCAAGAATCTTCAGCACAAAAACAACACAACATGAACTGTGAAATTTCACTACAAAAATGCTACAATAAATGCCACATTACAACAATATACAAAAGCTGATAAGTAAGGGAAACACCATCAATGACTTTTCACATCCAAAGTTTTGGCAGGGTTATAGCACTACTTCAGTGGCTATACCCATCCTGTACTTCAGCAAGTTATTCATTGTCCATTTAGTATGTTATGAACCAAGAAATTTAAGATAATACCTACCCTTACACGAACACTTTCCCTTACGGTAGCTGATGGAACAATATAAACCTCTATCACAAGGAAGTTAACAGCACGAAAGTTCTGCAGTGTTCCATATCCAATTAAATGTTAGATATTTTTTCCATGAAGGTGATTAAAGAGATGCCGTTGCTATTTTTAAATACCCCAGAATACTTTAACTTCGCCTAAACCTACTTCGTAATGTGCGCTTTTATAATAAATGCCTGAAGAGTGTGTGCCGATGTCTAGCAGCACCAGCACTACCTGTGTCTGAACATGCTATGAAAGTAATGACAGAAGTCCTGGTTCTTATTAGAAGAGAACACATGGTGAATGCAGGCGAGTTGGTCCCATCGGAGCAGGTTTTCAGCACCGTGGGGGAAGGTTGCAAGCCTGCTATGTCCGCTGCTCAAACTCGATAAGGTTAATACACTTTTATTACTAGCAAAAAACAAAGCAGAAACGAAAATGTTCTTTTTTTTGTTAAATCGTTTTGTTCACCTGCAGGGTGTTATCGGCTGTGCTTCTATTTAAAGCTGTGTCTGTAGGCCTATTTGTTGTTTTGTTGTTGTTTTACTGTGTGAACAGTTGCAATACAAATTGTATATGGCATCTTAGAATATGAAAGTATGCTTAAAAATACACAAAATTACATGTGGTAATAACATGACGCGGGGGGCCGGGCCCGGCCCCCCCCCCCCCCGGGGCCGGGCCAGGGGCAACGCCAGAAAGAGGGGACGAAGGGGTTGGGGA
>JABJVR010009140.1:0-10106 GCA_025773905.1 Chitala chitala
CTTTCTTCCCCATTCTGATGCTCAGTTTGAACTTCAGCAAGTCGTCTTCACCACATCTAGATGCCTAAATGCATTGATTGGCTGATTAGCAATTTGTGTTACCAAGTAATTAAACAGGTGTACCTAATAAAGTGGCCGGTGAGTGTATGTATTCACTGTGGATTAGCTTGTATAATCAAACGCAAAACTCTGCAGTTCAAATTTGCACATAATATCAAGTTCACGGTAGATTTTCCTATTAGTTAATGGACTTTCAGGTTGTGTTAGCTTCCAGCCATAGGCCTTCTGTCATGATTAAATAATGACCTAGCTGTGACAACAGAGGAAACCATCCTAGACAGCACTGACCAGCGTGAGTAACGTATACCATCTCACTGTTCATTTGTACCTGCCGGAATAATATGTGACTGTGTACATACAGGTTATTGTAAAATGCACTGGAAGTAACTCAAGGTATAGTCTGTCACAGAAAGATGTACTTCCAAGAAGCAGTCTCAGAATTTATTCTTTTACTTACTGTCACCTGAAAACGTGAGAAGTTAACGTACCCGAGGATGCCCTGTTCAGTCAGGCAGCAACCATGAAAAACAATGTTTATGATCAGCATGCGTCTTCTATAACTCCATTGTAGCTGTGGTAAACGTGCTACCTTCAATCAACAAATAGCTCCAACCTGACATACCTAGAAGACAGTACTCAGGTCATCCAGAGAAACAAACACATAAAATATCCCACACCTTTTTCATTTATAACTTACTCAAGAGAATAAGCATGCTTTTATTCATTCTTAGTAAAGCACTGGGCAGTTTGCAAGCACACTTTAATAAATACATTTATCAGTGTGGCAGACACGCAACATCCGGCCAGTGCTGGGTGCCACACACTGCTTAAAGATTTAGGAAGAACACGTGATAAACGCACAGTGGTGAATGATGCACGATATTACAAGAACAAGTAGAACAAAAGCAAGAGGATGAAAAGAAACAAAGTGGGGGGGTGAAGGGAGCGAGTCTGCCCCCAGAGTAGGATCCAAAAAGAACAAAAGTGTTTAAACAGACTGACAACAAAGCTTTTTTTTTTACGGATCAAGCATTTACAATTCTAAATGCCAACCAAGTCAATCTTAAAAAAGATGGAGGAATCTATGGGAGGGAGTTCATTACACTAGAAATCTCACATACTACATAAATAAGAAGACACACTTCTGACATTTTGCAAAAGTCCATGTGACTGACCATATAACTTCTGATATTTAAAAGTATAAAAATCCCCTAACCCCATAAGAGCTGTGAGAAGTCTCTGGGGGTCAAATGCCATGAAACTATAGGACGGTCCTCAGAGCAAGCCCTGTGCAAACAGGTGGTTAATATGTAGACATTTATTCGTTCTCCAAATAACTTGTCGAGTTTTGGGTGAGCAGAACCATCGCATAAAACAGAAAACGGCGTACGAAGCGAGGTACGTAGCCAGAGAGCCAGTTTACTTAACTGTGTATATATTGTACTGTTTTGGCTCCACATATATAGAGCTGAGGGCAGGAAGTGAACTCATGCCCCCATGGGTGTGAGACAATAATACTATCTGGTGATGCACTGCAATTGATTTCAAACTGTATTTACAGGAAACAAAGCTGGGGGGGGGGCAAAGCCATCAGGCTCCTCAGGTCAACTGTATGCAAGTAAAGCCCATGCATATAAGCATTGTTTAAATGAACAGGATGTCTGGGAATGACCTGTTCATAGCTCACCTAGGAATGTTCCCTGGGCCAAATGCAATGCCAGGGCTGCATTTATACGGTTCTGCTGCACAGCGGGCAGCGCAGTTAGGTGGCATTCAGGCAGGCACAAAAAGACAACTGAGAGAGAAAATAAATTGATAGTTTGACAGCCAATACAGGGTAGAAAACCTGATTATGTAATGTCTAATATGCATAATTTTTTCTGACATTTCTTAAAAGCACATTACAACACATTTTTTTTTAAATAAATTTCATAATTGGCTAAAAATCAGACACAGCCTTAAATCTGAGTGTATAAAGTCCAATAAGGCATGAACGCTCTCTTAAATCACAAACGCAAATGCATGTTGAAGATAAAAATGTCAGGCATATTTTCTAACGAGCTGGTGAACTTTCAGATTTAATCTTGAAAAAAGATTTTCTTTCAAGTAAGATTTCAGCATGTAGCAATATGAGCCATGTTTAGCATTGCAATGAACAATACATGGAATTTTCCCCTTAAATAATAATAATAATAATTGTGTGTACGTGTGTGTGCGCGTATGCATGGGTTTGTGTGTGTGCACGTGTGTGTGTGCGCACGTGTGTGTGATTCTGCCCTGTGATGGTTTGGCACCCTGTCCATGGTGTCCCCTGCCTGGTGTCCTGGACTCTCTGGGACAGGCTCCAGGCCCCCCCATAACCCTATACCAGATAAGCAGCTTGGAAAACAGACGGATGATGTTGTTATACAGCAACTGAATGAAATGTGCCAGATTTTAAAGTTTTAAATATTACAGAGATTTGCTGAAGACAGCACTTTTGAAACATAACTGCTAAAGATGGTGAAGGTACAGAAACTGAGAAGAAAATGTTAAGTCTAATTCTTTAAGAATGAATGAAAGGGGTGATCTACTAACATTTTTTGCCTTTATGTTGTGATAGATATGGTTACTGATATATTGAGCCATATTTGATCTTTTTGGGAACAATGTTAAAAAGGGTACATTACACAGTGTGCTTATAAACACAACTCACAAAGGTGCTAATGAAATTATTGGTAAAACTCAGCACTCTAAATTATTGGAGGGCTAATTTTATCACAAGCTTGCCGCATGACGACTGCAAATAAAGAGTGCCGTGCTAAAATCGTTAGATGTAAACAGTCGGAGTTTGATCAAGTGGAAGATCAGAGTATCTGTGGCAGTAATAAAACTGCGTGTGAATTTGTCTAGCGCTGCTCCCACCAAAACCCATCTGCCCTGCTCAGCGCTGCTTTTGAAATTTGCAGTCGCCCGTGACCTTGCCACCAACACGTCGCCGCGATGCAAAACAACAAACAGGCCTAATTAGTGCTCCAGCAGATAATGCGGTCATAATTGTGGCCCACTGCTCACCTCCTGCCCACCAGTGACCTTAAATACAAATTGTTTTCACGTTCAATTTACCGTTGAATTCGATGCAGTTATTTAATGGAGTCCCAGTTGCTCTGTAATGGTACTGAGGAAAATTAAAAAGTGATGCCTTTGCATATTTTAAAGATTCCTCTTAAAAAAAAATCCTCTTTTAAAGAAAGAAGACGTAATTATCAGGAACTAGGAGAGCATAGACCATTTGTACCATTATCTGTTCTATGTTCTTCTTTCATCCTATCCTCTAAGGACCGCATACTTTTAGATTAATTAATTATTCAAATTCAATTACACAAACGGCATAAAAGTAACGCTAACAGCACTGGCATCAGAGACGATTTCTGCTACAGGAGGCACGTGTCTTAATATTGGACTCAGAGCTATCATCGCAAGTCAGAAGCTGCAATGCTAGGATCAGGTTGCTGTTTGATGTTAACGTTCTATCAGGTGCTAACTGTGCTTCCAGCAAGAAACAAGTGAACAGGTGTAAGATGAGGAAATGTCCTACACACTTCATAATAACCCTTTACCCCATGTTCAGGATCTCACCCAAAGGATTCCCTTGCCTCAGTGTGTGAATGAAATGCTATTTCAACCATCAGCAACTCGTAATCAAGCCCTTTGATGAAAAGGCTTGCTGCGGCTGCCTCTGATGAAGAGGAATCAAATGAAACATATCCGACTTTGTTTTTTGCATACGGTTGTATTTTTTCCCCCTGCTAGGCAAGTTCCTGCTGCAGACGCCGTGAGCCGGTAGCTCTATAAATTCATATTTGTCAAAGAATGATTATATCACATTATGTTTGGCAAGAAAAAGACGTAATGCTCATGATGTTTTCAATTATTGATACCTGTAAATACGTTTCTGCTTCTAAGCATATCTAAGCAATGCATATATTTTCTCTTTTCCACTACATCGTATAACAGTGTTTCTATATCTAAAGAAAATTTTATCCTATGAGTCTATGAGACCCTGTAATCTGATTACAGCAGTATAGCTATTCCTGGCTTCTCCTGCCTCACAGGAGAGGGTGGTTGCCAGAGCATGGACAGAAGTGGTCTGCAGTGCACTTCTTTAAACAATATTAAGGTTTGGTGGGTTTTCTCTTGGTTCTCCGGTTTCCTCCCACAGTCCAAAGACATGCTGGTTAGGTTGATTGGTGTCTCCAAAATTTCCCATAGTGTGTGTACCTTGTTGTGGGTTGGTGTCCCCTGCCCTGTGCCCTATCTGTTCTGGGATGGGCTCCAGACTTCCCACGACCCTTAACAGGATAAGACGTTTAGAAGATGACTGACTGATGTACTCCTTTACAAGTTGTCGGTAAAGAAAAGTGCTATAATTTGTAGACTTCATTCAAAACCATGTGAAGCAAACATGTGAAGCAAACATGCAAACATGGAAGTTAAGAAAACAAAAGGCAGAATGTAAATATTGGAAGTTCATATGCTAATTACCTTTCAACAGGGAAGCCACGTAGTTTTAAGATGCAAACTATGTATATTATACTGTATAATGTAAACACAGAAAAAAATTAATGTTTTGGAAATGTAAATCAATTACGCTGGCTTGTTGTAATACTAGTACGGGTTTTAGAATATGATCTATTTGTGTTACCAGTACAACTGCTTTGTTAACTGAACTATAAAGTTTTCAGTGTTTTAAAATATATTCTAGCAGATAGAAAGTCAATTTTTTAATTAATCATGCTCCAGTTTTTTTATATTCGACTTGTCTATACATCACTTCAACAAATGAAATAAGTATTTGTTAAGTATTGATTAGTAGATCCTTTATTCATGGTTTCAGGCCAACAAATGCAAGCAACACCAGTTCCCTTACCTGTTCTCTTTCATAATTAGGAATCAGTGGATTTAGTTTCTTGCCTGCCAGTTGATTACTGCGAAGTAGTCATTCATACTCTCTGTGCCAACAGTCAAGCATTCTGTTTTCCCAATGTCTTGTTATTCATTTCTTAACCTGTTGCTCCATCTTGCCCCTTCCTCCACCTAGGTGTTATTGCCTCATGCAGCAAGTGCTACAGACAGACTTTTCTGTTTGTGTTATCTCAGCTTTTCTTTACTCTTTGCTTGTGTTTGAATGATGATGCAATGGTGTAAAGGTCCATGATTTGGGGAACAATGTAGACATTTTACGTGCTGATTGGTAAAGCCTGGAGACCCAAAAAGCGATGTTTGGAATTGAAAATGAAAGTAATGAAACTGGGGAGGTATAAACTGAGGAGTGCATGAGAATGAGTCTTGTCCCAATTTCTGCAATGTGAGAGTGAACCATCCTCCCATCCTTCTTTCATATCTTGTACAGAAATGTAAATGATACCCAAAGACATAAATTGAACGACACTGTTCACTGTTGAGCTACATCACTCAGGGATCAGCCAGGCACAATGTATTACACCAGTGCAGGGTGTCTGCCTTTATCTCTTACAGTAACTCAAACCGCAATACAAATTAAACTTCACACTCAAACCACCTTTTATACCAAATTCCTGTGTTTAACACTGGACGGTTGTTGTTTCCACCTTTCTGATCTTGTAATACAAAGAATAAAATGTTTTTCATGTTGACCACGTGTTTGTTTCTCCTGCTTTTCAAAAACAGAGCCTGCACTGAATATAAGAACTGTCCAAATAAACACGGACAAATATGAAAGGTGAAATCTAAGTTCTTTTTTAAACGAACTTAAGATCCGTATCTGATATGTTCATCTTTAGAAATGTTTAAAGTACAACCAGGTCAAGTTGATTGTTGTACATGACATCCAATTGCTCAACTGTCATCCAAAGTGGCTTTGTGTCCACTGATACAGGAGCTGAGCTAACCTTCTCCAAGGCACATGAAGCTTCGTCTAAGCATCACGCTTTCCATTGCCCTGTGTGGTGATGTAAAAGCTGTGGTTGATACACAAGTTGTGATCAAGCAGGAATGAGCTGTTCTGTGCAGTTTATAGTCCGAAGGGGGATTTGGCTGCCTGCAGTTGTGTCCATAGGACATATTCACAGTGAAACAGCTCAGTCTGGTGTATTTTTCTTGATATATTGCGCTCAGTGATATACTGAGCTGAATCATAATCTCGTTTATAGGAAAGGGAGAGTGGTGTTATACTGTTATACTGGGGGGGGGGGCATAAACACTGTGGTTTGAAAATTACTTTTTCTCCCAAAAAACTAAGGTAGTTACCATTTTCCATGGTTCAGCAGATTGTTTAAGAAAAGATCAGTTTAGGCTGAATGTATGTGCTGTTATTTTAAGGGGAACAAAAAAACTAATTTCTCTACTGCAATTTTTAAACTGCAGTACAGTTTCTGCACTGTCTAGTTCTATTGTGATATGGGGATTCAGAAGCTTTGAACTTTTAAACTTTTAATTGTTTCATTTTGTGTGCTTCCTCTGTTTTTTAGTGCTTTTCTGCAGACTTTTGGAGTACAATGTTGTTGTTGTTATTCAAATATAACACAATTATGCTAACAAATTGCCCTCTGACTTTCAATAAGTATTGAACTCTTCTCACTTTCACCTTCTCTCGTGTTAAATAAACATCACTGTTTTAGACTATGGATTTCAGAGTTATGGTTCCGTTTACCACAGTATTAGAATAAACTAATCATCGCTGGAAACCAGTGAGCCGGTGACTGTAGGTTTTGGTGTATTGATTTTGCGTCTTCCCATTTAACTGTAATTGGCACTATGTCTCGACCCAAATGAAATTTAAATGAAGATGCACAGACACTTTCACGACAGCCTCATGGGATTTTTGCCTTTTATGTTCCCCGTTTCGGCTGCATAATTAATTTTGTTCACTGCTGCTGCCTTAGGACCCATTACAACAGGATCGCCTAGCAGGGAGGGCTAGCGTAGCTCCAGAAAATAGCTAAACACAACATAAGCAGGAAGGCAGCCACGTAATCGTGTGTCTGCTTATTCAGAAGGAGGCCGATTTTTTCCTGTTTTTCCCTTAATTGAGATGTGACCAATGGTGGCACTAACCTGGACCTTTTATCTTAAAGAAAGTGACAGTTTTTTCATCCCCTGAGATTGCATTTATTATCGCAACACAATCTGCACTTAATTCAATACTGCAAGTATGTATTTTTGGTGAAGGAGTTATTTTTCCAACAAAGTTTTAATTAGGACTTAATATACTTTTAATATAGTTATCTTGATATGACACCCATTTTTTTCTGAGAGAAATAACAGATTGCACACAAGCAGCAACATGCTCTGGGAAAGTCAACTGTGTAAACATTTGTCTTGCTTTACAGCCAGCATTTCAATAATAATAATAATAATAATAATAATAACCTTATTCATTGTAAGTCGCTTTGGACAAAGGCATCTAAATGAATAAATGTAGTAGTCAGTCATTGTCTATACCACTTGTTCCTGGTGAGGGTTGCGGGGAAGCCTGGAGCCCATCCCAGAACACATAGGGCAAGGGTGCCAACCCACAACAGGGCACACACATTTGGGACATACCAATCAACCTAACCTGCATGTCTTTGGACTGTGGAAGGAAACTGAAGAAGCCCCACCAAGCACAGGGAGCACATGCAAAATCCACACACACACCAAAGGCATGAATTGAACCCTAGATCTGTAGGTGCAAGTGCTAACCACCACACCACCATGCCACTAATAGTAGCAACCATAGTAAAATTTGAACAACATCGATGTTTTAACACAGGATGTCACTGAACTGCAAAGGATCAAACTATTGAAAGAGAACCATCATTTACCAAACTTTTCCCAGACTGTGATAAAGCCTGTGGAAAAGGTGCTGTGGAAAAACTAATGGGGATGGAAAAGGCATTTGTGGATTACATAAAGCAGGGATGAGCAGTGGAAGAAGGTGAGTCACTTCCATCTGACCGATATGTCTAACCGCACAGCCAGAGGGTCCTTGTCAGCTCTCAGCCCAATCTGTTTTTATGCCAATCAAGTCCCAGTTTCCTGAGTTTCATCCTGGCAGTGGTGACCCGCTATCCTTCACAGAGGCCTGTGAAGAGTTCTTGTCTGTCCATCATTTAGCTGACACTGAGGTGCTGGCTGTGTTGTATAAACAGTCTTAGTGGGCTCTGCCTGAAACAGGTGGAAGGCTGAGCACCATGCTGTTAAAACTTGGCAGGCATTGAAGCCTGTGAAGTGCTTTGTCCTGCGTGTCGCTTAACAATTGTTGGCGTATTTCAGCTTGTATTTGGCTAGTAGTTGTAACTGCAATCGTCACAAGGTCTAATCAGCTGTGAAAAGTATGAAAACAGTTTTGGTTTAAATAAAGTTTTATGACTGTTTCTTTCACCTAGGCATTTGGTAAATGCCCTTACTGTAAACATTTGCAGCTGTTATTATAGCATGGCTTCATAAATGTTTTTACCAATTAGTACAGTATTCTGCAGGAGCACAATAAGCTTTCTTGATTACAGCATCAAGAGGTGATCAGTTAGAATGCAGCCATTAGTAACATAAAAGGAACGAGTTAAGTACCTTTGTTCCTGCTGTCTGGAGGGCAGATTGTGTGATGTCTATTTGTACTGGATACTGTAAGATGAGAAATATGTCTTCATGTTGACTAAACTGAAATCCTCATCCAACAGTAACTCCATACTATGCAATCAGAAATAAATATATTTGGAAGTTGTATGAGTAGTGTTCAATATTCAGGTATGTAACAGGTAAAAAATCAATTATTAGGTTTTGCTGTTTGATTCTTAATTGATGCCAACATTAATTTGTACCGTGCCCTGTGGTGGGTTGGCGCCCCGCCCTGGGTGTCCCCTGCCCTGCGCCCTATGTGCTCTGGGATGGGCTCCAGGCTTCCCCGCGACCCTCACCAGGAATGAGCGGTTAAGATAATGGATGGATGGATGGATTAATTTGTACCAATAAATAAAATAAGCAAAATCAGAATAAATGTTGCACATTGATAAAGAAATGCATTCAGATTTATGGTTTGGACAGATCTGTGTGAAGTAAACGTTTTAAAGGCAAAATTACTCAGAACAAAAGTCTCAGGCAAGTGAAACAGGCAAAAGGATCAAAATTTAACAGAGGACCACCTGAGACAAAAAAAAAAACCAAAGAAACAGGTCAGAGAACACTCTGTGCGGGCCTAAACAACCAAACAGACCCAAAGTTGGTGACAAAATAAAAGATTAAATACTTTGGTAAGAATATTCCAGTTCAGAAATCGTCTTTTAGAATAGCTTCCTCACCACACAAAACATGTGTTTAAATGCACATCTTCTCATGTAGTAAAGGTGTGTAAGTATATGCTTATCTCTGAAAGACCTGGATCTTGATAGGATGTATTCACTGCTAATGGCTTCTGAGTTGCAAATGGACATGAGTGTGGAATCCAGCACATACAGCACCTCCATCACTGGCCTGGTGGCTCAATGGGTAGAACATCAGGCTGGGATGCACAAGTTTCCTGGTTTGAATCCCAGAACAAGATTCCCAGAGCTCGCTCATTGTAACACCTATGTGAAATGTAAGTCGCTTTGGATAAAAGCATCTGCTAAATAAATGTTCTTGGTGATGCTGTGTTCATTTTTTTGCTCTCCAGCTTGCAGGCCACAGAAGAAAAATGTGTCCACTGTGGCACCTAAACTGGCCCAGCATACATGACAAAACGTGGTGAAGCTTACACAACATAAGCAGAATATAGCAACTCACAGAAACGTTCTCACTTTAGAGCCTACTCAGCACCAAGCTGGTTTTTTTCCCTCTTGGTAACAGGAAAGTTTTGTTGTTTTAACAAATACCTTATAGTATATCATTTTAGGAATACACTTCAGCTGTATGATTAAGAGCATATAATGGGTAGAAAATATGAACAAATTAAAAAAGAAAAATATTTGATAGGTCTTTGGCGGCACGGTGGTGTGGTGGTTAGCACTGTCGCCGCGCACCTCCAGGCCTGGGGTTCACTTCCCGCCTTGGGTCTGTGTGCGTGGAGTTTG
>JABJVR010009146.1:0-10104 GCA_025773905.1 Chitala chitala
CCCCCCCCCCCCCCCCCCCCCCCCCCCCCCCCCCCCCCCCCCCCCCCCCCCCCCCCCCCCCCGCCCCCCCCCCGCCGAGGACAGCTTTCTCGATGTGCAGATTGAGCCTGATGTGTTTCTTCCACCCCCCAGGATATGCAAAGCACAAGGGCAGCATTTATAGAGTACTCCAGGAAAAAAATGTATACATGTCAAAGGAAGGGTGCAGCTGACTATATTTATTTATTTATTTATTTATTTATTTATTTATTGTCGGGTGTCAGGTTAATCTCATTGCTCTTTAAGGACTTTGGGGGCTTTCCAGGGTCATGCTGTGTAAAGTGATCGCAGGTTTTATTGTCCTATAAGTCTGCCTCGAAACCGAATGAGACATTTTGAAGATAAAATATACATAAAGTACAAGCTGGAGAAGCACTGGATGCAAATCGAAGGCACGGTTTTTAGTGTGCAAAATGAATGCCAACAATTACTGAAAAAGAACAGAGGTTTTGACAATAGAGGGACAACGTTTTTATAATAAGGTATTTTTTTAAATCCCTCCTATATGACTATGTTCCTGTGAAGGACATCACATACTTAAAGTCAGATTGCTGAATTTGCTAGCCTGTTTTAGCACGATGTTCTTGTCCAGTGTGGCGTTCGTTTTATGGAAACTTTTATCACGTTCAGAACCATCTCCCATGCCAGCACGACGTTCAAAACGGTCGCTTCTCATTGCAGTGTCAGTTGAGCTTATTCTTTGCCTTGTTTGGCATAGGCTGAAAATGGTCTCCTGCTTGTTTGGGTCGTGTGCTGTGCCGTGCCGCTTGGCGCTGAGCTCTTCTGCGTTGACGGTGCAGTCTGGCGACATGTTGTAAAGAGCCACCTTAAAGGTATCCTGTCGCTGCTTGACAGCTGTAACGTTTTCGCTTAAGAGGAGTTGCCAAACCAGAGATGAATGTCTGCCCATGTAGGATCGGTGACGTAGCCCTCTTGGCAAAACTAAATACTGTCCTTCATGGAAATATGGAGAGCTGTGCTTGTCATAGCTTGACATTCATGGTGTTCTTTCCATTCTGTGTAAACTTTGACCTCTTTCACAAAAGTTTTTATTTTTATTTTTTTAAGTGGAATGTTTTATTTATTTAGCACTGGGAGTAACGTTTTGAGAATATCAGAAGTATGGCTAGTTAGATTACTTGTATCCAGTTTTCCTTAGTGTTTTCTAGCACAGAAGATCAAAAAAGAACTGCAGAGTAGTGGTCTGTTTACACAGCCAGCATGTTTTGGTGCTTTACAGTGAAGCTCTTAAGTGCTACTCGTTGGCAAGTTCTGTCTGCTACTTGTCCTTGTCACTCTGAGGTGCTAATGTTCTAGAACATGATGACAGGGTGACTGAGATGGTTTGTGCTGTTTGTTTTGTATCTGTTGCGACAGAGTTGGAAATGTGACTTTTTGGAAAGAGAGCTCAGGAGGGTTTTTCCTTTGTCTCGGTACCATGCTGACCTTGTAACCTTTGGCTTTGTGCTTTCAGAAGTGAATATTGATTGGTTCCCACCTGCAAACCAGTTAAGCATTTCCAGAATCTGCTGGAAGGGGGGGCTGCTTACTGGGCCATTGGGTGGAAGTGGGTTGTGACGCGTGTCCTACTGGAGGGTTGCTAGGAGACGTGGTCCTCAGTCTTATGGGCCCAGGTGAAGCATCTGTACCCATTTCCTGGACACGCCCAGAGGATGGCTATGTGTGAAAGCCATATTGTGTCATGGGAGAGCCAAAAGGGAGAGGGCGTATATGTTTGGCTGCAGAAGTGGGCCTGAGTGAGCCCCAAGCTTGGAATGAGAATGTGTAACTAATCTGAGATGATTAAGGTGTTGCAGTTCTCACCTGCTGTTCAAAGGGAGTTCCTGGAAACTCTTACACAAAATTGCCATCTTGGCTAAGCATCATGGAATTGCACTGAAAGGGATGTATTTCATATTGTAGTGTTTAGGTTTGATGTGCCTGATTAGTAAAGCATCACAGATTAGACTAGATGTTTTGCGTTAAAGGGAAATCTCATTTTAATAGTGTTGTGTCATCCATTGTCCTTGTTACCCTCAGTTGTCACCTACTTTGGAGCACCTTTTGGGTTGAGGTAGCCTAAATGGTTCTACTGAGCACATTTGCCTTCCAGTCTGCTTATCAAAACACTCCTTTTGTTTTAGAGAGCAGGATGTACCTTCTGTTGTCAGGCTGCTGTGGGTTATGACAGTCATTAAAAGAGCATGCATTAAAAAAGCTCTGCGTGTGTGCCACGTGGATCCATAACTCGTGACTGTGGATTAGCCTTTGGCTTAAACTGTGGAAGGTACCAGGAGAAGCCAGATCTGGGATTTGGTGTTTGTAGTATACTTTTTCATGGTGTGTGTCTGTCTGTCTCTGTTTGTGTGTGATGCTGACGTTTTGGCCTACAAATCCCAGCACTGTTGCAATGCCCCACAGGGTATTTGTTTTCTGTCTGCCTTTTGTGCAAAGATGTCCCAGATTGATTGGCTATTTGAATCTACACTTAAAGTTTGATATGGTTTGTAATAAAAAAAAAAAAAAAAAATCATCAGTTTTTTTTTTTTTTTTTTTTAACTTTTTAAAAAGCACGTTGCATGCTTCTACATGATGTAGAATGCTTTAAAAGCCTGTGTTGGCCCAGTTGTAATATTTAAAATGTGAGAGCCTGAATGAGGACTCCTTTAGCATGAGATTAATAGCTGCTTTGCTTCTCTCCACAGGCTCTGTGTGGAAGTATGTGATGACCCACGCGAGGCAGAAGGATTCTCTGAGCCGCTATCAGAGTGAGGGCAAGGACAGGGTTGGGGGCGGGCCGCATGGTGAGACAATGGGCGGAGCCTGGCCAGAGTGCCCACTGCGAGCTGGCAAGACCAAGCAGGGCGTGGCCAAAAGGGGTGCGGTTAGAGATGTCAAGGATCAGATCGCAGAGAGCGACAGGAAGCTGTACCCACTTAGGGGTCGGGTGACCATACCCGAGGTGGGCACCAGAAACTGCCATGTCTTGCTCACCCGCCTGGATGCCAGCGGTGGGGTGCAGAGCGATGAGGAGCGGGACTCGGGCTCTCTGTCCAGCAGCGGCGATGAGCATAGGTACAAGCTAGGCCAGAGGAGGGGCACTCAGCAGAAGGCCAGCAGAAATATGCGCCGGGTTTGTCCCCTGACACCAGAGCTTAAAGACGGGGCAAAAGAGGAGGACTCTACACTCTGCCCACTCCTTGCCGAGCCTCGGAAGCGGAGAGTGGCGTCGCTTAATGCCGAGGCGGTCAACAGCCTGCTTCTGGAGAGGGAGGATCCGCAGCAGGCTGCTAGGCACGCTAAGAAGCAGCAGCAGCTCCTGCTGCAGCAGAGCCTGAATGTAGACTGCCCACTGCCAGCTGAACTGGCTAAGGATGCCCAGAGGGGCATGCCATCTCAGAGGTCTGACCTGGGCGTGAGCCCCAAACAGCCCAAGAAGGCCAAGGTAGACAGTGAGGGGTTGATGGGGCCTAGCCTAGATGGGCCTGCGCCACGACGCCTGGCGGGTCTCAACGCCGCCGCTCTACTGAAGCTGACGAGTGCGTCGGCGGGCACCAAGAGGAGACTGAAGACGGACGGCAAGGAGGCGAGCAGGAGCGCGCGCGGCAAGCAGCCCTACCCGAAGCCACGCAAGCAGCGGCACAAGATGCACTGGCACCCTGAGCTGCAGCCCCGTGGCAGCTGCTCACTCTGCAAGCGGGAGGCGTTGCACCCGCAGCCCGAGTGGCTGGGCACCGCCGTGGGCCACGGCTTCGCCAAGCCAGGCTTCCCGTGCCGGGCCATGCTGAGCTGCCCGCTGAAGGCCGTGAAGGAAGAGCAGACGGAGACAGAAGTGAACCCTTTCTACTGCTGCACCCAGGATGGGATTATGGACTACCACAGGCTGGCCCTGTATCTTGGCCCGCAGGCCTATGGCGAGCCAGAGGACCGCTCGGCGTCCTCCGTCAAACAGGAGTTCCACCCCAGGCCCCACCCTCTGGCCCATGTGGCCTATTCTGCCGACGGCCATTCCTACCCCTGCCTCTCCTGCTACTACGTCCACATCCCACACCAGGGGGCATCGTTGGCACCTCTGAGTACCAGCTCTGTCCCCTACCCGCCCTCCACGATGACACCGCTCAAGCTGTGCCCCAACGGCGTGCCAGGCTCCAAGCTGCTGCCGTCAGCCGTCTCCCGCCCCTCAGGAATCCCACACCCGGCCTTCTGCGGCTCCGTCGGTTCACCGTGCTTCAGTGAGGCGTACCGGGTCGGCAGGTACGCCTACCAAGCCATTCAGCCGGTCTCCAGCAGGAGGTGCTCCTACGACTCGCCTTGTTCGGGGTGCGCCCACAAAATCAAAACCGGTAAGAAGTGCTTCATTCCCTTCATGTACTTTTGCGGGGGTGCTGCAGTGGCTCAGTGGGTAACGTTGGAGGTGGGAGGCACTAGGTGTGTGTGTGTGCTGGCCTGTGCATGCTATGTGTGTTTGGTTGTTCCTGATTTAGAACTCGTGCTTCTACTGTTTTAACATTGCCGGATTCACGTTCCAGACATCTGTGACTCTGAATTGGAGTAAGAGGTTGTGGGAGCTGTAGTTAAAATTTTAATATTTGCTTTCCATAAGTATGTTTATTAGGTTTCCATGATGTTTTCGAACCTTTGCTCGATGTATTCCTGGAAGGGAGATGATGGTGAAATACTTGCTTTATTATAATTTGCACAGCATTTGTCATACAGCAAACAGACAATTTTTCGTACTATATGTTTAAAGTACAGGAAAATTGTCTAAGTAAATGTGGCTAGCGAGTCTGCTCAGAGCAATGAAAAGTGCATTGTAGATGCAACATTCTGTTCACATGCCATTTGCTACATGTAGTACTATCCAGTAATGAACAAAGTTTCATCAGCCTTGAACACGTTGCAGTCATTTGCTATGACCGACAGCAAAATTGAGTTTTTGGTGCCAAACAGCTTTTAAAGAAGCGCTTCAAATTTTTGACAATTTTATTTTGTGTGCTCATAAAATCTGACTATAATTTATAAAAAAAAAAAAAAAAAAAAAAAAAATTCCCAGTGTGGCGGTGCTTTTTTTTTTTTGTCAGCTAAGCACAGGAAGGGGTGAAGGGAAATCTAACTGGTAATTAAACTTTACTGTGCTAATGGACAATTGGGTAAATGACCATGCTTTATTTCTTTGAATGTTGTTTAAAAATTTGCCCGTACATCCGGTTACTGTGCACAGATGGCTGCATTTTAATACAGCGGCTAATGATGACTGTCGTAATACACAAATCTAAAATGCGTCATGCGCATGGCTGCATTATACAAATGTAAGATGCAGTTTCCTTGGAAGAACTGTATGGTTGGGCTGCTTTAATGCTTATTGCTTTTTTGTTTGTGCTGTTAACATTAATGGTCTTCATGGTGCCAGTTGCAGTCTCCACTACATCACAACACAGGTCTTTGATACATTGTAGGGCATCGTTCACAGTGGCGCCGGTTTAATCGCCAAACTGAAACAATTTGTGTGATTCGGTAACTATTCGCTTCCGAGTCTCACTGCAGTGCTTGTGATGAAGCAAACGAAAGGTGCGTGCAGGCAAAACACGGAGAATCGTCTCGGGCGACTCTGTTTTCCCGTTGTCGTGATTAATTGAGCTTTAAAATTACTGGGAGAGACCTTGCATGCGCTCGTGTTCATTTAAACGTACGGGCTCGTCTAATGCTTTAGTTTTTAAATGTGCTTAGATGTATAGAATTCATACACGACAGGATTATTTGGGAAGAATCAAATTTTTTTCTGTAATTTGTTCTTGTCCTCCACTGTTCTTTGAGTCTCAGGTTCTGGGTAATGAGGAGGTTCTGGTTTCTTCTCCCAGCGAGAACAAGCATTTTCTCATAGCCCACGCTCCTGGAAATGACTGTACTGTTTGTGCCTTTGACCGGTTACTGTAAAAAATAGCCAGGTTGTTAGAGTATTAAAAAGGGAAAGGATTTGAGGGTGAGTGTGTTCTGTGTTGGACCCCAAACAAGGTGCAAGCCTTGAACACAGTTGTTTTACTGTTTTCTGTCACATTTCTTTGATAGTCAGGATCAATGTGAAATGTGAATCAATTAATTAATTAATTAATTAATTATTATTTTTTATAACAATGTAGATGTGTGATCATCTGCGTTGCTCATAGCCATCCTTATAAATCATCTGTTTTTGCCAAAAATTTATGAATGTGTGGCTTGCTTCTCGACGGACAAATGGAAACAACTGCCGTCTTTTGGTTACACCAAGTTGTCCCAGTGTTTCGCTGCTGGCTAAGGTGCAGGATTAAAACAACGTGATCAATTGGCTAATCCCGACAGCACAAGTGTGCGGTGTGCTTCCTGCCATCCCTTTTTTGCGTGTAATCGTGGAGTCGTGGTCGCTCAGAAAAGGCTCGCTCCCTGCCTTCGTGTTGACACAGGCATCCCCCATTCATTTCTCACTTGCTCTTTCACAGCCCTGCTGTTGTTCAGGGTTTCTGTACAAACATCTCGTTGGCAGAGCGTTGCCATGTCAGAGCCGCCCAAAGTGCCCTTTGTTGATAGGAATAGTGGCAGCTGTAGATGCCCAGCTTGATAGACCTCCAGCTCTGTCGGTCCCTCTGTTGATGCACCAAGCAGCACGGAGCATTTTTTGGTAGGAAAAAAATATATATAATTTGATGACTTGCAGTGCTGCAGAAAATATAGCAGTGTCTGCAGACTGTTACTGAGTACAACTTTGGCCTCCATCTGCACCAGAACATTTTGGGTTTATTGGGACTATAGCCCCACCCCCACCTCTATACGTGATGCTTTAGACGTTAGATTTAATGGAACTGGCTTTTCAGCAGGATGAGGAATGAAGGAAGGTTGGTTAGTGGTATTCCATCTAAGGTGTCCAGTGTGTCACCTGTGTTTATGGCTGGTAGTATAAAAGCTTTATGCTCAGTTAAAAAAATAAATAAAGTCATTGTGCCTTGTGTATTTACCTGTAGTCACTCAACACAGGCTAGATTTGACTCTAGATCAGAGCAGAGCCAGGGTCCAGGCCTCCCATGACCCTGCCCAGCATCGATGGCCTGAAAATTAATCTTACCTTTTTTCTGACCGCAGCTGGTGCATAATTTTTTTTTTTTTATTTTATTTTTTTTCTCCCCCTCTTCATTTGTATTTCATCGATAGAGAGTTTAAACGTGCAGCCCTTCAGGCCTGCACACTGTGTCCCATTCTCTTGGTTTGATATAGTCCTTTTTGCTTGCCACTGAGATCATTCAGGATATGTAGTAGGACATCTGGAAGGGCATTCCCATGGTGCCCTTTGAATGCCTCTCATAAAGACCTTTGCTTGGAGCTCCTGAAATGTCTGCTGTTACACATGCTTTCAAAGGAACCCTTGGGGAACATAATGCACGTACGCAGTGCTTTAGTCATTAGTGCCTCACAAGAAACCTGTTATTGGCAGTACATGTAGGTGAAGGTCAGGGGTGCTTGCTTTTGTGAGGGTGGGGGGTTTTGGCCCGATTTAAGTGTGGTGAAATTGCCACATCTCATCCCCACCACCTACCCTACAAGCAGTGGGTCTCCCACACTGAAGCGTCCTTGTCTACTGTGACGCATGTCAGTGCTGGAGCACAGCTGCTGTGCTTGCCTTGATATCGGTGAGAAATGTTACACTTTTGTTTCCTCCTGAGACGTGGATGGCGTCGTGAGGGTAGAGCATGGACTGACTGAGGTTTGTACTGTGTGAAGTGACCAGCTACAGCTTGTACAGCTTTGTCTGCTTAGCCCCACCCTCTCACTTGAGGCATCCAATGCAGGCTCACCAACCAGTTGAGGCTGTGTTTCTTTGGTTTAGATGTCAGTCAGAATGAGCACGTAGATGAACCTAGTAGCTTTTGGCTGATGCCTCAATGGCAAGGCAGCACATTTCTTCTAATTGTGTGAAAAGATCCTGGAGATCTGACCCCAGTTCAGGAGACGTGATTAGACATTGCAAAAGCAGCAGCTTGCGGGCGAGGCAGGGCGAATGAGTGGGCAATCTGAGGTGACGGATGTACTGCCTGGCTTCATGTCAGCATGCCCAGCTGGAGTGCCCAGCCGCCCAGTAATTTGCACTGGCTTTCCGGTAGGTAGCTGTCATTAAGTTCTGTACAGAAGTCGGCTGACATGATTGCATGCTGCTGACCCCTGCTGGTGGGAGGCCCTGGGATAACAAGCAGATGGATTTCAAGTGTGTTCTGTGGCCTGCGCACAGACGGGTCAGGCTTCAGCACTCTCTTGGGCTTTACTTTTTCATGTCTTGCCTGTTTGGGCAAAAGACCTCAGTGTGCTCGGAATCCACACCCTCAGCCTGGCTGTGCGACTGAGCCTTGGTTCGTTGCATGTGAAAAGGCCGGCACAGCGAGAGTCTTGCGCTCCGGTCTTGGCAGCTGTCCAGTACTCCTTCCTGCGCCGGCTGCGAGTTGCTGTAAACACGCTTTCCACCGGCGCCGTGGGGTGTGCGGCCGCTTGCTCACTTGTCCCGCCCTTGCTCGACCCTTGACCCTTACACCCTATAATCGGGGCCCCAGCTGGGATCCACGGGGTTTCCACTATGACAGGTCATGCAGAGCGACCGCCTGCCCTGATACGCTGTTACTTATTCCCACCTCGACTTGCACCGTGGTGCCTCTCATCCATGACTAATAAATGGCAGCTTTTGCTTTATTTACTGCCTTTTTTAAATGCCTAATTACAGAAGTGGGTGCTTAGTGTAGCTAGTGCACAAGTTTTACATTTGTTTTGAATTTGTTTTATGTATAAATAATTGCAAGAATTTGCATAATGGCTTCATTGCCTTTAGGAATTGTATTCAAACTGGTTGTTTTTTGTTTGTCTTACCTCAGTTAAAACAAGATGTTTTAAGCTCACTGGATGCTTGGTGTTGAGTTGTTTTATTCTTCGTGAGGTGTAAGAAATTGATGGGTTTTAAGTTGCAGCTCACGTGTGTGTGTAGTGTTGACTGTTAATGAATAAAGTGACTCACTTTGTTCATAAATGCCAAATGATTCACCATCTCTTTGGCTGTTGGTACTGCCTTTTGTGCTGTGTGTATGCGTGTGCTGCTGTGTCTGTTTTGTGTGTGTGTGTGTGTGTGTGTGTGTGTGTGTGTGTGTGTGTGTGTGTGTGTGTGTGTGTGTGTGTATTTCACATGCTGTAATTCGTGTTCCCTTCTGCAGAGGACTGCTCTTCCCTGGGGGAGCGCAGCCCCTCCATTCCCGTGTCGCCAGCTCCGGCCCTGCCCCTGTCCGGCTGCCCTGTGCCCAGCGTGCCTCCGGCCGCCCAGTCGGTGCCACACCTCCAGACGCTGCTTTCGGACCCTAGCCAGCCTCAGGTCCAGCTTCGGGTGGCCCGAGAGTGCCCTCAGAGCGCCAAGCCTCCGAGTGGCTCACGCTCTGGTGTGCGCAACTCCGCCGGCTGCCCCCACGTTGCTGACAGCCAGCTGGCCCCCAGCCGCGCTGGCAGCGCCAGCAAACAGACGAAGGTTACACGCCGGCGTGCCACCAACGGCTGGCTGCCTGTGGGCATACCCACAGAGAAGGAAGTCTTTATTGTTGTGAGTACCAGCATCACTGTAGTGGAGTGTGAATACGGCTGACCTTTGCCAGGTGTGTCTGATATACCCCCTCCTTCCAAGACAGATGGGTTGTGTAATTTCTGTCCCACACTTGTCTGACTCATCTGTGACGTGAGGGGACTAAAGAGACAGCTGGCATTTGGTGGGCTGCTGCCGTCATTTACCGTAAATTAGTTAGGCTGAGGAAAGGGTAATCCAGGCATTCAGAACTACAGCTCTGCCGATGCCTGAGGTCCGTTAAAGACTGATTCACACCTGGGCTGGCAGCTGCGTCTAAGGTGGACGCAAAGTGTGGGCAGCGTTACAGGCTGAGGCACCCTGAAACCCGTGGGGATCCACGGCCCATTTGAGTGGGGGGGGGGGGCGCCCCCCCCCCCCGGGGGGGGGGGGCGGGGGGGGGGGGGGGGGGGGGGGGGGGGGGGGGGGGGGGGGGGGGGGGGGGGGGGGGGGGG
>JABJVR010009147.1:0-10104 GCA_025773905.1 Chitala chitala
TACGCAGTTGTTTTTGTGTCTGTTAATGGGGTGTGTATTAAATGCCTAGTGAGTATGTAAGGATACAGTATAACACATTTGAATCATAGTTTTTTTTTTCGGTATACTTCCTTGTCAGAATTCTCACAGACCTTGCACAGTACTAATGTACAAAACTCTCAGTTAAACTGCCTTCTCTTTATACCAATGTTCTTATATTCTGCAAAGAATGCTAAAAACAAACATGTACCGATTTACAGTAATTGATAATATTACAGCATTAAAGCAGTGAAGTTCAGCACAGTTCACTGAGCATCTGTTTTAGTTTTCAATTCAGAGTTGTTTTATGTTCAGAGCTGGTCCTGACCAATTTGGTGCCCTAAACAAGATTTTAGCTGGTTCCCCTTTACATTAACACCAATTCCACCACCAATTGCTGTGTTAGTACCCAGTGGTGTCCCTATGGAGGGACAGCTCACCTAGCATTTACCTCTATGGCCTATGCCCAAGGCTGGATCTGTTAATGTTCATGACACCAATGAAATTTAATAAGCATACACATTTGTGCTAGGAAGCATGAAAACTATCTGGTGATTAACACACCAGTAAAACCTCTAATTTCAATGGAATGTTAACAATTTAGCTACTTTTACTCACTTAACTACTTTTACTCACATTCAATCTGAAAACTGTTGTATATGATTCAGGTCAGATTTAGAAACAAACTGTTTTACTGAAGTAATAAGGGTGTATAATTTGTTCCATTTATGTTTTGGATTTGGCATATTTTAGGTAAAGCTTCAGTTGCACTAGAGCAGCTGCTTAAAGACAAACAGAGGTTAAAAGAAATTAAAATCAGGTAGCAAAAAACAAAAAAAAAAAACGTACAGAATAAAGAACCAAATTAGTTGGGTCTTTCAGTGAAAGCAACCAAATGACCATGCTTAATAAACAAACTTGAAATCACATTACAAATATACAAGTATGTCTCTGTATATGTCCAAATTAGACCAGTAACTGAAATTGAGACCTTGGATCTTTTCATTTGCAGTCAGTTAGCTGCCTTTCATAAGGTAAGATCGCACCAAAAGCTGTTCTGTGGAGCTTCCTGTCCTTGTTTGCATCAGTAGTCAGATGAAATCTGTGCATTCCAAGGATCTCATGTAGAGATTACATTTTTCTGCAGAATGAAATAAGCTGTGCCCAGAGGTAGGGCTGTCTGCTGGCCTTCCTGGCTTTACATCAGCAGGAGGCCTTCAACACAGTGAGCTGCTTGCATTTGCACAGGGCATCGACACCTAACATCATAAGTAATGCTGGACATGACTCTGCCTAACCAAAATAATTGAGAGTATGTGTTAAAAATGCTTTATGGCTTATAAGTGATGCCTTTAGCTGAACAGCATCCAGCTGCCCAATCAAAGGCAAAGCCATATAAACGTATTAATGTCTTACGAGACAGACTGAGGCCTGAGATCCGTAACTCAAACCAATATATTGCCCTCACAGTCCGCTCTCTGAAGGAAAAAAAAAGTGATTGAAATATCTGCGTGTAGTACACGGACATATTTTTTGCACTGATTTTCAGCACTAATAGACTATGAATGAACACATTTTATATCAGAATAAAACAGAGGTGGGTGTTGAGACTGCAGCAATGAGCTGTGTTGTGGAGTAACACGGTAGGAGCAGCTAAAAGCCATTCGATGAATGGAAAAGGCTGGGATTTCAGCAGATGTCCAAACAATGTGTGTGCGTGGGTTTGCACATTGCTTTAGGTAGGCAATGCAAAGCTGCTGTGTTTTTGAAAAGGGGATGGAATTAAAAAGAAAAACAGGAAACAGGGTGTTAAAAATATAGAAATTTATAAGATGATAATTCAACATCTCTCTGGATAGTTAAAGAATCTTCTTTTTTGGTAGGTGATAGATAGCATTTCAATTGTGTGTGGGAAACCAGCAGAGTGGGAGGGATTCTAAGCATCATTGGTGTTAATTGTAAATGGTATACCAGGTGCTACACTGCCCAATAATCCTTCTTCTGTTTCTCCTAGGGCTGAAGGTTCTGACAGTCCCGAAGCAGGTGCATTGTCCATGGACAGCTTTCTAATGCAAACAATAAATGCAATTACACAGAATTAATTTTCAGTGATTTAGATAGCAGTTACGTTATGTGAAGCACGTTTAATTCAAACCCAGGGTCCTTTTTTACTGTGTTGTCAATGTTTCCAGTTGAATCTGGGTGGAAACTTATATAAGTGATGATCTTGTCAAGTTGGGGTTAATTTATATTAATGAATATGAAGAGCTGTAATTAATTGACATAGTTTTAGCTTTCTCGTCAATACATGGCTTGTATGAGTAGCAGTACGTCTTCCTTGTAAATTGTGTCTTGCTGGACCCTGTACTATAAGCACCATAGTATGGGGCTTTGCACCTTTGTCAATGCACAGACCCCACAAAACATTACTGCTGGCTTTATAAAACTGCCTCTTCTGAACTTTTATGCTGAAGATTGAAAGGCACTGCAGAAAGTCTACACGATGCACTTAAAATGAGGTCTCACGTGTAGTTGAACGAATCGTTTTCAACAACTCACTTGCTGTCTGTGTTTAAAAAAATAATCCAATTGTCCTTGCTTAGTAATGAATTTGGGTGAATGTGAATGTATCTGGGTAAATGCAGTTAGTACTGGAACTGTAAAATAATATTATATGAACTGTCATCTTCTCATTATACATAAAAGGAAATTTTTTATTCATTAAACACAAAACCTAATAATTAGATGAATGAGATACATATGTGTTTAATTAAACTACATACAAATACTGTAAATCTAAATAGTATAACAATATTGCCGAAAAACATGCACAGTTTTATAGCATTGGAGTTATTTTTCAGGTCCACTGATTCATTTTCGGAAACATCGTGTAAATGTAGTGGACTGTAATTGTCAAAAACTGCCAATATATAGTGATAATTCACATTTTCCCCCATGCTTACATGGAAATACAGCCATTATGAATTTTCACACTCCCAGACACAAACCACACTGCACTAAACACAAACTCAACTCACACAGGCAGCTCTGTAAGAATGAAATTCTTTTTCAGATGTTGTGAATTAAGGCTGTAACCAGAGACACACAGCATAGCATAATGATGAAATGCTGACATTTTAAAAGTTACTGTGAAGTTCCTGCCAGGGTTCTGTACATCCTGCTTTTGGCCTTTATCCAAGGACCAGTCCCACTGTGTGACAGGTTAAGTATCACTGATTAAATTACAGCTTCACTACATTTTGGATTTTCTATCATAAGTGAGATTCACCCCTATCTCAATAGTAATTCTTTTTAAGAACAGTAATTTCTTGTGATTCACTGTAACTTGCAGGCTACATCGCTCTTGCAGGCAATTTACACCCAGAAGTGTAATCTTCAGACTCTTTTGTGGGCCTTCTTATGCCTTCCCAAATAAGAAGCATCTGCGCTTCATATGTTTTGTTCTTTTGGCTTGTGACAAAGCTGTATGCCATTTAACTGAGGCAATCAAATCTTTTTGCAACTCACTTGAGGTGCTATAATGTCAGTGTGTGATTGGTGTGTGATCTATTGTACTCTGAAAATGTCTTAAACCACTCAGGAATAAATATGTAAAAGACATACATACGATATATTGTACGTGCATAAAACAAAAAAAAACAGAATTGAGTTTACTCAAACCTAACTTTAATAAAACGTAAATTCTAATAGAAGCAACATTCCTTAAAAACTGGGTTTTTGGACACTGAGACTCTCAGTTCAATATTTACGTATACTTTCTGGATCTTAAGTTTAATTATTCTTCATATGTTAATACTGTATGTCCTTTTATTTATGTGTGGATATAATGTAATACAAACACCTGCACAAGTAAGTATATTAATACCTGCTTCTCATAACTAACTAAATATGTCTGCTCTTTATTGCATATTCTAAAGCACAATTTCTCATAGATTCAGAGGAAAATTTGAGGATTGAAAGTATTCAAGATTAAGATTTTAAAGGCTGTATCTTCATTGACCACAGACTGCTGAAAAATGTTTAGGGTGGAATAGCAAATGTAAAGGCATGACATATACGGTCCATGTGACTAATGAACACAAAGTAATATGCATATAGCGGTACACTTGGAGAATAGACCAGAACATGGACTCCATGTACAAAAAGCAAAATGGTGCAAATTTTCTATCGGAGAACCTCAATTGTTTAGACAAGAGTTTCATTAATTTCTTAAGCATGGGATTCAGATCTTTGAAGTGATAGTTTTATATATGTTTATTCACACACACACACGCACACACAGATGTGCCAAAGTTTTATGACCACCCAATACTAATATATTGTTAATCCTCGGCCTGTTGTCAAAACAGCTCTGACCCACCAAAGCACAGACTCTTCAACTTCTCTGACGGTGTCCTGTGGTATCTGGCAGCAAGACATTTATGTCTTATAAACTGTGAGGTGGAGCCACCCCAGATCAATCTTTTCATTCCAGCACATTCGACAGATGCTCAATCAGACTAGGATTTAGGGAATTTGGAGGCCAGGGCAAAAACACAAACTTTCATCAAACTATCTCTTAACATTTCATAGTGTGTGGTAGGGCACATTATCCTTTTGAATACGATTGCCATGACAGAATCTACCTGGTCCACAACAATGTTTAGATAGGCGGTACTCGTCAAATTAGCCGGACCCAGGGTTTCCCAGCAGAACATCGCCCGGAGAATCACACTGTCTCCACCAGCTTGCCTTCTTTCCGTAGTGCAGCCTTGTGTCATTCCTTCCTCAGGTAGATAGCATGTATCCAGCTTTACTTATGATGTGAAACAAAATGGAACTCACTGGGCCAGGTGACCCTCTTCCATTGCTCCATGGTCCCTTTCTGATGCCAGTTCAGTGTAGTCATTTGGTGGACATAAGTCCACAGTGGACCTGAGTCGGCATGAGTCGGCAGGGGCACTATGAGTGGTATACAGTTATTCAGCTACATATGCACTGAAGTCGTGTGTCGTGAAACATTCCTCATGCAACCATCATTAAAGTTTTCCATAACTTGTGGCACAGTAGCCCCTCTGTCAGGCTGAACATCGTGAAGTAGCCTTCGATGCACTTGCACATCGATGAGCCTTGTGTGCCCAACACCTTGCCACTGGTATCCCTTGTCGGCCCACTGTCAGTAGATACTCATCACCATTGACCAGAAGCACCCCACAAGACTTGTTTTTTAAATGCTCCAACCCAATCATCAGGTAATATTGACTTGGCCCAAGTTGTCAAAGTTACTCAAGTGTTTTTAGCTTGCCTGTTTCTCATACATCCAACACATCAGCTATTAGAAACAACCAGTCTACCATCCAGGACATCCAAGACTGTCACATGCACTGTTGTTAGGAAGATAAATGTTCACTTCATAATGGTCATAATGTTGAATTTTCCAGCTTCTTATCTGGTCACAGGTGGCCTGCAGCTTATATCGATGCAAGGAGCAGTATGTACAGGTTTGGGCAAAATCCATAGCAGTTATTCCATGTTTAAACTTGATAAACTTGTTGTGAAATATAATTTTTATATCAACCAACAAATCACATGAAATGTTCGAGACCCCCCCTCCATTTATGTAGCACCTGGATAAAAAATAAGACAAAACGCACCAACCTTTTGGGAATGTTTTATTCATTTGGAAATAACAAATAGTTTTAAAAATCAACTTTGTGATTCAGATGCTTATCTGGCTTTGATGGTGAATTTGAAGTTAAGAAACCGTAAACTCAACACACTTGTATTTGCCCTAGGATTACTGCAGGTAAATACAAGCAATATGAATAAAACCAAGTACTGCTAGATATTTTAAATGAATAGTATCTTAGTAAAGGGTATTTTGATTTGTGTCACCATGTGGAACACTGCACAGACATAGTGACACCTAAAAGATGTCAATGAAGACTCTCTTCATGTCTTCAAGGCACAGCAGGGGGGCATCAGGACTGGCAGCCTTGTGGGGTTTAACCTTGCATATTTAACCAGGGATTGAGCAATAACTTTCCCTTTGACAGCCACAGAGCGTTTGAGGTTTGATAGTTTTTTTGGATGGCACCAAGCATGAGGACTATGGTGGTGTATAGACTTTTGTCTGGTTTATAAAATAATCCAAAGTTTTTCTATCCATCAGTTGTGACCCTGTGAGTCATGACATTTCATCTATCCATTATTATGCCACTTTGGTGGACAGAATGGGTTTTCGATGGCCTGGATCCTATCCCAGGCAGCCTAGGGTGCAAGGCATGGTATGTCTTTGACAGGTATCTAACCATTTCAGGGTATGCACATACTCACACGTGCATGCATGCACACACACACACACACACACACACACACACACACACACACACTCTTTCTCTAAGGGGAATTTTGTTTTCCTAATCCACCTTACCTGCTTGTTTTTCAGCTGCGCGAGGAAGAGAAAGAACCAAGAGAAAACCACTTGCATACACATGAAGAACATACACAATCTACACACACAGTATGAGAGGCAGATTTAAACCCAAAAGACAGATGTGAGGTAACAGTGATAGCCACTAAACCACCTTTCTACCCTCTGATATTACTTTTACACAAATTCATTAAATGCTTACTGTAACTAAGATTTAATAGAATGAGCACTAATAAAAGTAATATTACTTTGTAGAGGTTGATTGAGACTGTGGACTCTGCTAGGCCCAAGTTCAAAACATCACTGCATGTCCACATGTACACAATCGACTCTGAACTTCAGTCGTAAATAAGGCAGACTGTAATAATATATTTAAGACTGCACTCACCTTTAAAATAATATTATGAGAGAACAATGGAATCTGTTATTAAAAAATTTTTACTCAAGACGTGTTCTCTATAATTTCTCATCATTTCTGTTCGCTAGTTATCTGGTCAAGTGATGTAGTAATTACAGCTGCTGACATGAATTTTGGTCATTCTAAAATGTTGCTTTAAAGAACTGTAAGAACTGTTTTCTGAAATGAATACATTTTAATTGGCTTGATTGATTGTCTGATAATCTCTGTTAAACACTGGTTCCTAACAGTTATGCTGGCAAAAAAAAAAAAAAAAAAAAAAAATCACGCTGATTAGAAATATGATTTAATCTATTTTTTCTGTTGAACATTGTACGAATTAAGTAGCTCTATTTTGGTGAATTCTGAAGGGTTGAAAGATAAACTCTGAAAGTGTTTTTCTTCCTTCTGCTTGTAGCCTTGGATCTCTTTGATGTTTAAAGGGAAAAGGCACCAGACTTTTGAAGATGATGAAAAATAAAGCGTGTTTTTAAATGTGCCATAAAGTGAAGCACCTTAAGTAGGTAAACCAACTTTTTGTACCTTCTTAGACTTATAATTAAATTAAAAAGCTCGCTTTGAAATTTAAAAATCTTTAACATAAACACGGCATCTCTTTGGGTTGTCTTTGGTATACTTCAACTGTTAAGAAACTAAACACCTATTAGGAACAGACCATTTTGCATTTGGAATTACAGTGCCCGTGTGTTCTGGGCTGTGGCAACACACACTCAGATCTGTTATTTCTTTGATTCTCTGACCCATTCTGTAGCACCTGAATGAAATGTCAGATCACAGTGATACTATGTACAGATTTAATACTAAATGCATTTACAATAAGAAGGTCCAATCAAACAGGTATAGTGACATACCTTCTCAGTCACTTGTTCCAGAATGAACTGCAATACTGGTATAATAATAATAATAATAATAATAATAATAATAATAATAAAGTTTACGTGTTTAAATATTTGAGATAATTAAAAGGCTGGCATACACAGCTATGGGTCTGAGTTTGGACAGATGTAGCTACTGAGCCCTCTATCACCCCAAAGCTTTTTTATTTATGGAATCAGGTTAAAAAGCTAGCACATACTGTACACTGTGTTGGAAATGGAAAGTCTCACAGCAATATGTCTTTTCTTGCTATTGGCCTTAAAATACAGTTGCACTCTGACCCCATTGGCCATGATGTTAAGCGATATCAGCAAAATTCTCAGTCAGCTTCATTATGAATGAGTTTCTATTTATTTTGTCCACTATCTGATGTTGTGTCTAAAGTGAAATAAATCCACATTTCGGGAACTTTTTTTTTTCCCAGCAAGCTGCCTGGCTTTGCGTAACTACAGGAAATGAGACATACTGAGGAAATCATCAAATTCAATTTGGAATAATTATAAGAGACTGATCATTTTAATAATCATGTAATCAAAATTGTGAAAAATGAATGTTATATACCTGACAAGTTTTCTTTTAAAATTACAATCTTACTGTAATTGTAATGTTTCCTTCAAAAATTATAATATTTGTGTTCTGTATTTTTTGTTTTATATTTAGGAAAAAAAAAATTGCTTACTTCAATGCTACAACAGATAATAGAATCCTACAGTATTTTTTACAATAATACATCTAATGTGTACAGTTATTAACGTTCCAGTTAATTTAGAAGAACATAATGTTGTGCACACGTATGCCACTTCTTTTGAAGTTTTGTTTCTCTGTGGGTCAAAGTAAAATCTTTAAGTAAAATGCCATATGTCCAAATTAATATTCTCTCTTATACCTCCACTGTTCTTTTAACACACTGATGTAGTGGATAGTGAATATCCCCTGCAGTCAGGACAAGAGTCCGATGAGCCCCCCAAAAGCAACGGAGTCAGGTCTTTAGCTCAGTCGGCTAATCATCTTGTCTGGCAACATCTTGCAGGCAGTGAGGTTGTAAGTTTGAGCCTGGGTTGCCCCAGTTAAACTGACCCAAAACCCTGGTTTCATGCAGATAGATGTAAATATTTGACAGGTACTGTGTACATATGTGTCACTTGAGACTGATTTTGTAAACAGTAAAGAATGAAAATAAAAATGCAATTGTATAAAAAAGCAATAATAAAGGAAGCAACTTCACAAATACAGAGAGACTGGTTGACAAGTTTCAGCAGGAAACCACACAACCCCCATTTCCAGTTCTTCTGTAGAAGATCTAGATGCAGCTTTCCATATTTTTGAACATGGGCTGGACACAATTTATCTTTTATGTTTGTCCCTGCATTTTCAAGTATATTCAGAAACATAGATGATATCATTTTTTGTTGAATAATGAAATATACGTAAGGCTCCGGAAAGTACAAACATTTAAATGGCACTGTACATCTGACCTAGTTTTTACTATAGTATTTTTCCTTGTTGGAAAAAGTTCCGACTTTACGTTTTTTGGAGTTTGATGAGATGTGTTGTGTATGCAGCTGTCTGTGGTTTATGTGTTTCACTGTTGTCGCACACTCCCTGACACATACAAGTACCTCTCCACCTTGTTATTGAAATTACACAAAGAAAAGGTGAATTATCTCATTCTCACAATATCAAACTACAGCTACTGAGGAAAATGTGGCCGATGTTTCATTCACTTTTCTAATAACCAACAGTCAATAATTGCCTCAGTCTTCCATCTGTAAGTATTTTTTTACTCTACTTTTCAGTTACATGTATACTGTGATGATGATCGGTTTTACTGAAGCTAATAGAATTGTAACCCTGTATGCAATGATATTATGTTCCAAGATGTACCATGGTTGGCTGGAACCACAGATAAGAGTGGACGCCTTATACAACCCTTTGTTACATCCCAGTTGTATGTGCTTTATGTTTCTGTGTCTGTGCATCTCTTTGAACTCTAGTGGGAGTGACTCTGAGTTGGAGAACAAATCCCGGAGTGCAAATCACTGGGCTGAAGAACAAATGAAGAGCTACGACGTTAATAGGAAGTCTCTGATTCAGAAATTGAAAACAGTATAAAGGGAACTTCCTGAAAGATGTGTGTTGTTGGGTTGTAATTCATTTATCCATCCATTATCTTAACCGCTCATTCCTGGTGAGGGTCACAGGGAAACCTGGAGGCCATCCCAGAGCACATAGGGCACGGCGCCAACCCACCACAGGGCGCACACACACACACAACGGGCAACTTTGGACACACCAATCAACCTAACCTGCATGTCTTTGGACTGTGGGAGGAAACCGGAGCACCCAGAGAAAACCCACC
>JABJVR010009148.1:0-10102 GCA_025773905.1 Chitala chitala
CCCTGCAGGACAGTAGTCAGGACCCTGCTCTGAGCTCTGATAGGGAGGCTCCCTGCAGGAGAGTAGTAAGGACCCTGCTCTGAGCTCTGATAGGGAGGCTCCCTGCAGGACAGTAGTAAGGATCCTGCTCTGAGCTCTGATAGGGAGGTTCCCTGCAGGACAGTAGTAAGGACCCTAAAGCATCCTGTTCACTGCAGAGCCAGCATGATGAATGTTGGCAAACCGAACCCTGGAGCTCCAAACGGTTTGCATGTATCTGATGATGCAGGGCTGCAAAGCTGTTGTGCTGCTTGGCAAGCAGAATCCAGGTGATGAACCTGATACATGTAGAGATTGCCAGAGAACAATACGACACGTCTATGTTGTGGCCCTGTTACAGTGCATAGATGAGCTGACTGACATTATTTCTGCAGAATCGGTAGCTACAGGACTCCAGGCCACAGCATTATTGGCAGGAGGTTCTGGTGAATTCATAAACAGCACAGAGCAGTAACTGGTAATTAATCCTGCACATCTCTCAGCCAGCCTATAGCCTTGACCATAGTGCTTCAGTTGGAAGCCCTGCTAGCCTAGTGATCACAAGTACTTACTCCTGTTCTCCATACACGTATCTCTCTGTGTCCATCATAGAAGTTACTTTGTTTGAAAGTGTCCATGAACATCTAAATGAAATTAACCTAGTCTACCTGGGGCCCTCCAGGGGTTTTTTTCTCCCCACGGTGGAGGTTTTGGTTCCTCTCCTTTATTGTCATCTGGCTTTAACTTACATTTTCATGTAATAACTCTAATTCTAATTTTAAAACATGTAATTAGTTCCTGTAAAGCATCTTGGGGCAACTCCGCTGTGAAAGGTTCTATTTAAAAAGTGTGTCGTGGAGGTGACGCTCAAAATTTGGACATACACAATTTCTGTATATATTGCATCTTTTAAAATAGGTCATTTAGCCACATTCATAACATTTTTAATTATTGGTTTTGCACATATGCTTTGTGTTGAGCTGAATTCTGGCAGGACACAGGCCTGTGTTACAACACCTGTTTATTGGTTATATCCTTGTGTTATTGTTGTTTTTGTTTTGGTGATGATGGAGCATCCAGGTTCATTAAGCCTGAGTTCTTTTTTTACCTTTGAGTAAGCCTGGGTGGGGGGTGTCATTCATTAAAACACACGTACGTACTCACGCATTTTATTAAGATCCTCACTTTGAAAACCTTTTTATCAGCCTAAAGGCTGAGTCTGCAGCTATGCAGCAAAGCGGTGTGAGGAAATGTAACATGATGAAGGTCTAATGTCCAGTGTTTGTGCCGCTAACTGTGACAAGGCCGTAAACTGTGGAAGTGAGCAAACATGATCTTGATCAAAGCGTTTATTACGCTTACATTTTAAAATTGACATTACGTAGGCAGTTTTACACAAACATCCATGTATGGGAATGTTCTCACACAATGAATCCAGCCCTCCTCTCTTCCATTTCACTTCAGAAAGATGCTGTGGTCATTCCTGTCCAAATGGTTATACGTGCCGGACTTCTCTGCTCTGGTGTCGGGCGGTTGGAACGGAGTATGTGGGGTTAAACCTGAGGAGGAAACCGTTACAGTGTGTTTCCTGTTGCATCTGGCCACCAGTGTAGGAGAGGAGTATAGTAGGATCACAACATTGTCACAATATATAGTGTATATTGTATAGTCTTTAATATTGGGGGAGTGTATCCCTTACCGTTCCCATAGTCATCCCATGTGTCTGGCTGGGGAAGCCTGATGGACCACTGATGGCAAGAAGAATTTATGTATAATTACAGCTGTCTTCACACCATCTTTCTGACAAGAACTTTAGGCCTGCACCAAGACTGTGCGGTCCCAGGTGGCTGAGCAGTGTGTTTGGTTGAGTGTGAGCTTTTGTCCATCTGAGCTCTTATTTAATAACCACGTGTTCATTTAGTGCATCACGGTGTTTGATCAAGCCTCAGCTGTAGACCTAATCTCTCTGCTCTCCTGCCTGTCCCCACTGGACATCAGCATGTGCCTCCTACCTCTTCACTGCTGGACTCAGAGCTGGAGCTGCTGGCTCTGCTGCAGGTGACGTACAAAAGCTGAGTGTGATTTTGCTCCACTACACCTCGACTGGAGCAGGAAGCCTTGGTCTGGTGGGCACAAAGGGTGTGTGTCAGCAAAAAACCATAGTGATGGGCGAGCTGTCTGCAGGAAGGGCTGTTAAAAACATTCCACCAATATCTTTTGAATTTAGCTGGATTTGTTATTCGGAGCAGCAATGAAAACAACCAGTGTGATTTTAAGGTTATGTAGACTCATGATTGGGAGATCCTTGTTGATGCTATATTTTCTGTTATTACTACCCAAAATTTTTTTATTTTTAAAATCTTTTTACCTGCATGATCTTCCTGTATTGGACAATGTGCCAAAATCATGCACCTCATGCAGGAAATGTGAGTTGAAATGTTAGTATGGTGATAAAGACAAAGTCCAAAGTTGACTCCAGTGGATGCACTGTGCTTGTGTTGTTAAAAACTGCAAAAACCAGGTGTGTACAATGCAGTTTGCAAATTTATACCGCTCTGGTGCCGGTCCTTGCCACAAGCAGTTAAGTTTTAATTTTATCCTCTAACCTTACCCCAAAAAAATGTCGTTGGAAATCACAGGTCTGTGGGTCAGCAGCAGAAGATTTTAGGCACACCGTCTCCTGGATGGCAAACTTGAGATTTACATGGTAAGAATTTTGCCCGATTGGTATGATCTTGAGAGAGAGGAAGTAACAAGTCATATCTGTTCTTTAAATTAAATAATAAGCACAAAAATAATAATTTCCAAATGCCATTAAATGTTGAATATAAGGTGCAACAACCCTGGGTTCAGTTTGTTAATTAGTCAACCTATTCTCCCCAGACACCCCACCAGTCAGTTATGGAAGTGGCATTGGCGCTGGTGTTGGAACTGCTGAAAACAGTGATGAAACGGTGATAAAACACAGCAGACTTTATCCGATGACAGAAAATCATTAAAGCAAACCATTAAAATATTTAGCCTGTTTAGAGCAGTTGCTGGCTTTAATACAGAAACCTCTCCGGTCAGCAGAAGACATTGGACTAGTTACAATTTTACATGATTTAAACCCATTTCAGACAAAAATGTTGAAAATATGAATATATACTTTTTTCATAATAACCTCACAACTTGAGTACAGAACGACAAACTAATATTCACCATGGGACAGGATGGCACCGGATTTGGCAGCACGTCAACCCGATGGTCTGGATGATGACAAACCATCACACACAGGCTGAGCTTGAAAAAACAGCCAAGTCGTGTCTACAACATCAGCACTTTGTGTTTTAACATGAAACTTTCAGGTTATTTCACAAATTAAGCGTACCTTTGCGTTAAAACACGAAACGCAACGTGTTAAAACGTATACGTTTCTCGTTATAACACAAAAGTATTCTGCAAAATGCTTTGCGTTATAACGAGAAACCTTTTATGTTAAAACACAAAACTGATTTTATTTTGTACGGTGGCAGCAACACGCCGCCATATTGTTGCCTTGTATTACATCCACCTAATCATATACACTATTTCGTAAATTTTCAAACTAAAAATTTATCTGCAAATCGTTTAAAAATCATGCAACTGCAGGATTTTCATTGTTTCTGCACTGCAAGAGGACTTTGTCTCACAGCATGAAAACGCTGAAAATGTGCGTGCTGTGTATAGTAAGCACGCACCGACATTAATAAAGATGTCTTTTTAAAACTGCGTTGTTACGATTTTATGGTATATGGCCGAGACATATAGATAAGGGCAAATCTATGTAAGATAGCAGAATATGTTGTGATACATCTAAGCCTTGACTTTTTATTTTGGGGGATCAATTTGCGAAAAGTTATTGAGTTATTAATTCCATAACTTTTCACTTGAATACACAAGCAGTGTTATATATGTGTGTGCCACAAGAGGGCAGCGTTTTTGTTACATACAATATAATGACATAACAGCAAACGTATCCATATTTTTGCTTATTGGGTTTGCTTTACCCCAGTAAGGGGATGGGAGGTCTGACCAATGCTGTGCAAAGAAAAGGAAAAAAATAAATGTTTAAAATAAAAATAATTACTGTGAAACTAAAGTGGAAGCACAAATATGGTCTATGATAAAGTCAGCTGCCAGCGAGCATGTAGGTGTGTGTCACCCTTGTTATGGAGCCAGAGGTCACTCGATACAGGTTGAGCCCTGCAGAACGTTTGTTGACATGGTCCAGGGATACCCTCAGAAGCTGGTTCACCATGCGACGAGAAGTGTCCGGCAGCATCAAAGGAAATCCTGCAACATCAAACACACACACACTCACACACACTACTTCTTGAAATCTGTTAGCTGTGTGGCTCAAGGACAGCTTCTTTCTGTAAGCTATCAGGTTAATGATCATCAGAACAAATACAGACATTAAGCTTTTATCTAGACCAGGGGTCGGCAGCCCACGTGTCTGGAGCCCCATGTGGCTCTTCCACCACTCTCCTGTAACCTTCCCTGTAATGAGAGAGGGACCAAAAATGGCTCTTTTGGGCTCTCTTCATGGTGAAGGTTGCAGAATCTAGACCAAGGCTTCTCCTCAGCAGAACACAGAACATTGCTGTTGAGCTTGCTTTCATGTTGTATCCTTTGTGTAGAGACCAGCCATGTCATGGTGTACATTTAATCTTTCCCCTTTGCACCATCGGCTTCCTTATTTCAGCGATACCACTTGCGTTCTATTATTTTCTCACTGTGCAAGAAACGCATGCAAGCATTTAGTTGCATTTAATTTTCTACAATAAAAGGAATATATTTTTTCCACATTAGACTGCACCTGAAGCGCCTTTTATTAGCTGTATAGGAACTTGTGGATCCATCCATCCATTCTGTATACCGCTTGTCCAATACAGGATGGGAACTTTGGAGCCCATCCCAGGAGGCACAGGGCACAGGGCAGAGGACACCCAGGGCAGGGCGCCAACCCACCACAGGGCACACACACTACAGGCAATTTGGAGATGCCAATCAATCTAACCCACATGTCTTTGGACTGTGATAGGAAACCGGAGAACCCAGAGAAAACCTACCAAGCCTAGGGAGAACATGCAAACTCCACACACAGATGCAAGGTGGGAATCAAACTCCAGGGCCAGAGGTGCAAGGCAACATTGCTAACCACCACACCACCATTCTGCCAATTTGTGGATTATCCAACATTATTTATGTATTTTCCTCTTGAAAAGACAGTTCAAAGGTCATACTTGATGTTAAATAGAGAACAAGGGCCGTTTCAGCATCTTGGTGTCCGTGAGGACAGGAAGGTGCACTCACCTGTACAGCAGAGACACTGCAGGAGCAGAAAGACCAACATTGACAACTTCATCTCGTCCTAAATGGCTCTGCCTCCTGTCTACTCCTCCTTAAATGTAAGACTGTCCTGCCTCCTCTACGCCCAGCTGACCTTGTGTGGTATTTGAATATACTCCAGCATGTCCTATATTGCAAATATTCTCCATGCTGCTTGATCAAAGTTCTGAGTGACGATTAAAGCTGTTTGCTTTAAAGGTACAGAATAGGGACTGAACATCAGGGGTTTGTTTATGTAACTGTCTACTGTGGACTGATCCTGTATTTTGGCCTTAATGCCCTCACATCTCTCCTGTATTACAGGACACTGATCATACTGAGCATGCTCAGAAAGCACCTGTTATGAGTACAGTTTTTACACCCCTATTCATGACCCATTCAAACTGGTGAAGTACACTATAAACAGACAGAAGTGCAATAAAATTAATCTTGCCTCCACCCTTCATGTGATACGAGTCACGAGCCTGTCTTGGCTAAGACAGTGGCCCCCTCCCTTTCCTTTGCCCTCCCCCTCAGTGCTCCATAGCCAGGGTCTGCTGGCAGTGTATCCAAAGCAAACAGCCAGCAGCCCCGGCTCTCCTCTCAGCCAGCTGCTCTTGGCTTCACACTGTACAACTTCTCCCAGAAGTTACACAAGTTTTCCGACCATCTGGAGCACAGACTGTCAGCCAAGTTATATAAGACTGGTGCAAAGAGCACAAAAGACAGGATGAATATTTTTAAATGACCAAATTACTGACTCAGTGCAATGGCACCCTGTTTTTCGATTTTTTTCCCCCCATTTGAACTGTTACCAATTTCAACATTTCACACTGGTGCAAACCTAGAGCACTACATGGGAAGAGAAAATTGTTAAAGTGTGGACTGGAGAGATGACTGAGCTCTTCTGAACATTAGTGTGCAGCTGCCTCAACACTACCCCAAGCCTACTGCAGTCAGCCTTAGAAATACTGAGCCGTGTTTGGGTCCTTCTTAATGTGCTCACTTTTATATGTACACATTTCACACATCTTTAGTGAGGAAATAAAGAGCCAGGACTCAGATTTAGTCCTAACAGTGATTTTATTATAGGTATCTCAATTTGTTGGTTTGTCCACCTTCCCTCTGTTGGAGGCCATATTATCAGACAAGTTAAGTTCACGAGCCATCAACTCCCCCCAGTGTCCAGTTTTGGAATAGCACTCAATCATGGCAGAATTCAGAAGGTGCAAAACCCACAAAATAACAAACATGCAAGAGTCACAAGAACAGACTCACTTAAAGAGAGAGAGAAAAAAAAAAAAAAAAACACACACACACTCACACACACACTTGCCACACCACTGAATTCCCACTGAGTACTCAGCACTCAATTCCCATCTCACCTCATATACAGAAATAACCTGTTAAATCTGTCCAGGGTATTTTGGAAACAAAATTGCTCAGTCCTCCTTGCTCTCTTCAAAGTCTCAAATTTTTAGCAAACAGAGGTGATTTAAATGTATTATTCCCACGAGGGCCTTTCTATAAAAGCATGTGCTTTCAGTATTGACAAAATACTCTGCATTCAGTAGTTACAAAAAAAGGTAAACCCATCATGTTCACATGTTAAATTTTGCCTCAGAGGAACTTCATTTGAAAATCTATACCAGGTAACACGAGATTTAAAATCCAGCAGGTGCCCTAATCAATATTTAGGTATTTCATTTCCTATTCACTCATGACTGATCGTTAAGTTTATGGAAGTTAATGTCTCCTGTTCAGTTTGCTTTTAAACACATTCCACAGCACTGACAGAATGCACACCACATTACTGAAGAAAATAAACAGCATTAATGACTCAGTTTACAAAGTTTAACTAAGTACTGGTAGAGAGTGTGGTGGAACATGGCTTCTCACACACACCTGCACAAAGTTAACCAATATGGCACCAGCTTTACTCCAGCACATCCTGGTCATGTGACTGGAGATCCTGCTTGTTTAAGGTCTTCCACTGTAAAATGCCACATTCACTTAGCGTATATAAAGCAGCCATTCTTGTACAACTCCTAACACAAAGCAATATAGTGAAAAGTAAATAATTTGAACATTTGTTTTTATTACAGCATGCAGCCTATACAGCACTACATACAAAGATTTTACAAATCAGTTGAGCATATTAGCTTCACTATATGACAGCTAGTAACCAGAACTGAAAAAAGAGCATTAAAGTCAATGATTTCTCACACTCTTTACAGCTGCTTGCATATGTGTGAGGGCAAACAGACTCTGCTGGACTTTCAGTGAGACAGACCCTGCAATGCCACAGACGTGTCTGTCGATTGGTCTTTGTGCTAAAATGATCCTCTACTCTGCTGTGTGTGGGGTGGGGGGGCATACTTGCATTGTAACCATAGTAACCAGCTCGGTCCTCCTGAGTGAGCCATCTACTGAGGTCCTGGGCACAAAGGGTGCCATCCCAGTGATATTTAAAACATCTCTATAACCAAATTCAGGCGCTAGAAAATGCTATTACTCATACTACCAGCGCTGGTTTTATTCAGTGTGAAAATATCTTTGTGTATAGTGCTGAAAATCCAGCAGTCCCAGGAGACCTACTGTAATGTTTGATATGGGGGCTATAATGCATAATATGGGGGGGGTGCATCATCTATTTAAGGTACAGCATCTGTCGAACACACCGCAACCCGGTCTCCCTGCTACCCCACACTTTATTTAGCATGTTTATTTAACATGCACCGCTGTCCTACGACGCATCACATAGAGACAGTATTCAACCCTGAGACAGTTGTCAATGTGCCTAAAGTCCTATTTTGGATGGGGGGAAACTGGTTAAAAACTAAAAGACCTAAAAAGGGTGGGAAAGCATATGAACATCACTGGCACTCCCATGTCACTCTCTGAGAACCTGAAAACCGTCAATCACAAAAAATAATTACTCAATTTGTCTTCTCAATCAAAAAATATAGTGGTCGCTTCTCATGTTTATTACAATAGTATGTAGCAGTTGATGAGACATCGTTGCTGGCTATTTGTTGCCTTTAGTTGCGAGTAACACCCTCCACACTATAATGTAAAGAGATGAAAACTTCTCCTTGAAACTTTTCTTATTCGGTGCCCCCCTCAAATAACACCTCTGCTCAAATACATTTGTTTACATACATATTAACAGGAAACAAATGCATAGAGGAAGGTGGCAGAAAGGGAGCCCCCTGGAGTTCACTCAGCATAGTGCATGATGGATTCCACATAGTTTCCAGGAAAGAGCCCTGTGGTACCACTCATCACACCCTCGTACCAGCCGTCGTCGTTCTTCTTGATCACGTAGATGATGGCGCCCTCCTGGAAGGACAGCTCATCCTCCTTGTCCCTTGTGTAATCATAGATGGCCACCACTGAGGAACAGACAGACAGGAACAGAGAGGTCGCAGGTGAGCCGCACAGAGGAACAGAGAGGTCGCAGGTGAGCCCCACAGAGGAACAGAGAGATCGCAGGTGAGCCCCACAGAGGAACAGAGATCGCAGGTGAGCCCCACAGAGGAACAGAGAGATCGCAGGTGAGCCCCACAGAGGAACAGAGAGATCGCAGGTGAGCCCCACAGAGGAACAGAGAGGTCGCAGGTGAGCCCCACAGAGGAACAGAGAGGTCGCAGGTGAGCCCCACAGAGGAACAGAGAGATTGCAGGTGAACCCCACAGAGGAACAGAGAGATTGCAGGTGAGCCCCACAGAGGAACCTCCTGGGCACACTAGCATGTAAATAGCATTGTGGAGTCTCTCTATGCCCCACGTGTAGGAGTACACACACATAAGTGTGTATATACATTCAAGTGATAAATAAGGATGCAACAAATGATGATCCACTACACTAAAGTTGGCCGATTTTAACACCAAATAACTCGGTTGATCTCAAAAAATGAATTTGTAAATAACACAAGGCACACTTCTAATAGACATAAACAATTAGCAGTACATGTTAAAAAGACGTCGCCTTTGGAAGATCATCAACTAAAAGTTGGACTTTTAATTACGGTCTAGTAAGTAACCACTAACATAATCAAAATTAAATATTAAACGGAACGTGAAACAGCAGGTGAATCAGTGAAACAGGAGTAAACTGAGAGCTTAGTTAGAGTCTGAGCCACATTAATGAGGACAGGCACTGTTAACCTGGTGGGTGTCAGGCATGTAAATGGTGCTCTGGTTTATCACATCCGTAGTGATGGGGTGTGGAGACCAGCAGGATGGGGGGGGGGGTCACCTTTCTCCAGGTAGGTGCGTGGTGCCCATGGCGGGTCCTCTTCTGCGTAAGGGTCGCTGTACTCAACCACAGCCGACTCGTCATCTTCATACTCTGGAGGGGGCGGGGGCGGAGGTGACTCCTCAAACACATGGTCGTCTGCAGGTGGTGGTGGAGGCGGGACCTCTGTAACTGGGCAAGGCACGAGCACACAAACACACAAGATGTTAAACACGTGGTTCACTTTGTCTTCACTGTGGGATGGGGCGACGTGGGGAGATGAAGCCTTCTGAAAAACACTGACTGCAAAGCAAATATGTCTGCCAGTTCTGTGAGGAAAAGCAAACAAGAAACCAGAGAAGTCACGACCACTGCAGGGTCTCGTGCTGGATTAAAAAAGTTAAAAGAAAGTGAGTGAGTGAGTGAGTGAGTGAGTGAGTGAGTGAGTGAGTGAGTGTGTGTGTGTGTGTGTGTGTGTGTGTGTGTGTGTGTG
>JABJVR010009149.1:0-10101 GCA_025773905.1 Chitala chitala
TTGTCATTAGACAACAACAGGTAATTATATCATAGTGCTCCATTAACATGGCAGAAACATTGTTTTAACACAAAAAACCTGTGAACTGAAGTGCTCAGCATGGAGTCAGATGCACACATCCTGAAATCCTTCCTCTCACACTTCAGCTTCCAGAAGCAAGAAACAACTAAACAACTAGATGAATGTCTTAATCACAGCAACATAGTAACACCCTTTGAATAAGTCTTCCATTTTATTCACCAATAAGAATTATTTAATGTTCTGTACTACATTGTAACCCTATAAGCAGCCAGGTGGCTCAATGTGTAGAACAACAGGCTGGGATGGGGAAGTCTCCCACTTCAAATCTCACCCCAGCCACCAGGTGTGTCTCTAAGCCTGAGCAAGACACTCAATGGTAGCTCCCAGGGTGAATAAAGGCTGGGCTAAATGCAGAGAATCAAGTAATTTCCCTTTGGGATTAATAAAGGTCTTTGGTCAAACTTTTTTTTAAGTCTCCTAGGTGTTTTACTATTTAATTTGACAAAACAACTTTACACATCCATAGCACCAAAATGAGTGTCTTATTGTTACATTAATTAATGTTTCACCCACATAATGGCTTTTACTGCAGAAATTCTTTATGAATGACACAGAAGAATAGTCCCACATACCAGTCCCCACACTTTACCTTCACAGTTGATGTACCCATTAACATCTTCATGGCCTGCCATAACAGTTTCTACCTCTTCCTCTGTCATTTTCTCCCCTAAACCAGGTGAGATAATAAGGTTGGCTTAAAACAAAAAAACCCATGAGATTATTATGTAGACTAGCCATGATTTAAGTAAATTAGTCATTACTGCAAATCTCAAGTACTCCATGTATGCAAAATCTCTGAATTCAAAACTGATTCCATTATTTTGACGTATTTCCATAGCTCAGAGCATCAATTTCTGCTAAAACCCTGCAATAACAGGACTAAAACAAGATGCATAATTCTGTGCTTCTACAACAAATATGATAAATGTATACACACAACTGGAGAACCATTATGTATCAATTATTCTACACTCCTCAAAAACTCATTATACAGGATATAAGACTCAGCCCAGTAAATTACATAAAATCTGCTGGGAAATGGATAACACAAGATGAATATAGTGCAGCTAAACAGTACACTACATTTTGCTATATGAGTGCAGCTGTAGGCAGCATGGTTATCGATGAAAAGGGGCTTACCCAGTGTAGTCAGAACATGCCTCAATTCTGCTCCCATAATGAAGCCATTGCCTTCCTTGTCAAAGACATGCAGCCCATCAACAATGTCCTGAAATGACAGATGGTCCTTGCTCTTGGCAATGGTCTGGAACATGGGCAGGAACTGGTCGAAGGTCAGCATCTTGTGGTTCATCTCTAGAGTGGCAGTGAAAATCAGTCACGCACTGAATTGATTCAATTTCCACTTTGCCTCAGGTGTTATATGATGCTCACCCTCAGCCTTGGGGTTGCCCAGGACCTTGAGAATGTCTGCATTCATTGGGTTCTGGCCCAGAGCACGCATCACCTCCCCACACTGGCTGTAGTAAATTTTCCCATCCCCAGTGCGGTCAAACAACAGGAATCCCTCCTTCAGATCTACATAGTGGGTGAAAAGAATCACAGATATCAGCAGCGAGGAATACAAAAGTTGAAAGGTAGGAAAGTGTGAAAGCGTTTGAATTCAGGCTATTTTCAATGGCAGTTAACTGTTTCTAAGCACCAATTATCAGCAAAAGTTCCGGTTCTAAGCACACAAGTTTTTGGTTCCATTTCTGCAATACCCGTCTTACTTGCTTCTGTGTATCCACAACTTTATTAACCTTTAACCTTTCCTGTAATTCATGGCTGAAGCCCATTTCATCTTCCAGTGTGCATGTGCTTTTATTATAAACATAGTTGCAACAACGCAAATAAACTATTATTAAAAATGTTAAAATCTGAAATGCAAACGTAGTGGTATGTGAAAGTGTTACATTGAGAATAACCTGGTAGTGAGGACAAGAATACAGTTAGGCTCTCAAGCAAAAAAACTAGGGTCTTTAGCTCAACAGGCGAATCATTTTGTCTGGTAGCTCTGTGTGGGCTGCAAGGTCGCAAAATCGAGCCTGGGTCGCCCTCGAAACACAAACATAAGCAAAAACACTACACACATTACTGCCCTCCAATTATTGTTAAGAACAATTTAAAAAGCGTTCCTTGCACATTAACATCGCTCAGTGGGGCATTATTGTGTAACTCCATGACCAAGTTTAAATTAGTTAAAATCTTATCCCTTCTTAGGTTGTGGTTCGTTGTAGCCTACAAACAATTCCGGGTTGGGGTTTAATTCCATTGTTCATTTCACTTCATTGATAAGATGGCAGATGTTACACTATTTTTGGTAGATGTTTCAGGTTCGAGTTGGCAAGCCAGGTTCTCTCTGCATTGTTATTCCTGGATATAGAACATAAACCACAGGCCAGACATGAACATGATTTTCGTATTTGTTTGTGCTCTACGTTTGTATTTATTCTTATAACACACAGCACATTTCAATCCCAAACTCATATTGATCTTATTTACGTTACTTCTCCTTCCTGCTGGTCTGGATGTGTGCATATAAATGAAGTGCACTGTATAACTATAACACACAAGGTATATTTTTGATAATCAGAACAATAATGTAACTTGGTATCCAAATACACAAAAGCTTTTTGTGCCTCAACAAAAATAAAAAACATTCACACACGAACTCTTGTACAAGAATTTAAGAAAAAGAAAGAGCTCCACAGGCGGCATGGTGGTTAGCACTGTTGCCACGCACCTCCAGGCCTGGGGTTCAATTCCTGCCTTGGGTCTGTGTGGAGTTTGCATGTTCTCCGTGTGCTTGGTGGGTTTTCTCCGGGTGCGCCGGTTTCCTCCCACAGTCCAAAGACATGCAGGTTAGGTTGATTGGTGTGTCCAAATTGCCCGTAGTGTGTGTGTGTGTGCCCTGTGGTGGGTTGGCGCCCTGCCCTGGGTGTCCCCTGCCCTGCGCCCTATGGGCTCCAGGCTTCCCCGCGACCCTCACCAGGAATAAGCGGTTAAGATAATGGATGGATGGATGGATGGAAAGAGCTCCACACATTCATTCTGTAACTTGTGTGAGTGACATGCTGAAACAGCTAAGGTAAACATGGTTGTGTTGTGAGCAGCTGAGGCCCTGTCACTGTAAGTTGTCACAGTGATAACCAAATACTGAGAACACCATCTGGACATGTAGCTTAACATTATAATACAGTGTTTAGATGGACCAAGGGCTGAATAGGTAAAAATAATTGTGAAGGACATGCTTTTAAAAAAAAAAAAAAAAGTCACTGTTTGCTTCAAAATTACAAATGAAACTCAGAAAAGGCAGCCACACACAAAACTGCTCCATGCCTTTTGCGAACTGAGAGTACAAATTTAATCGTGTCAGATTACAATGACTGAAATTATTCAAAATCGGTATAGACTAATGCACACTGTTATGGTACCACCAACATAAACCATAATGGCAAACCTTAAGACCAATATAAGAGTCTCACTACAGTAGCTGCTGAAGTGGACACAAAAACAATACAAAAGTACCTTTTATTGGTAAACATCGTGAATTTTATAGACGGACAGGAAATCTTTGGAGGGCAAAAAACATGTCAAAACATTGTTTCTTTTACCAAGGCATTGTGCCTTGGTAAAATAAAAAATAAAAGGCTTAATAATAAATAAATATAAATAAAATAAATAACCTATGAAAAGGCTGTATCTGCTTTCCGAGTCATTACCAAGGCTGTCACAACCACCAAAAAAGAGTAGTTGGGACAACCTCTTCATTCGTCAGTAAGGTTGTAATATAACAAAACCTGTAAAACCTGGGTAATCGTGAAAACGCACTTAGTTTAATTTTCTCGAAACATTTTTCTCACGCGTTAAAATGGTTTTTTTTTTTTTTAACCCCTGCGGCATGTTTGCCCGCTGGAATGCAGGACGTTCCGTTGGAGCTCCTGCGCCAAACTTATTCACCAAATAAGGCATTAAAGCGAGGAGGGTAAAGACAACCCGCATTTAAACAGACACGAACAGAAAGGAAATGCGTAACCATCAATGTAAATACCAAAAAAGGAAACAGTCGGAAACACTGCGATCGGCTGTGTGAGGAAAGGAAACACACTGTACGTAAGGACCACTAGCGCAAATATTGCGCGGTACCGGCTACTCACGTTACTCACACCTCAATTTACAGGCTTCTTTGCTGTACCCTGCTGTGTGTCAAATTATCTAATTTAAATACATCTAATTTAAGATGCACTCGATGTCAAGAGTAGATGACATGCAACAGCAACTTAATCGTCCAGATGTTTGTAAAATGCAAACAAGCAGCGCATCTAAAACCTATGGGATGCACTGTTTAATTTCATGCAAAAAATGTGTGGTGTTCTTCAAAGCATTGTTTAGTCGTGAAGTCTACTAAAACTGGGACTGACGCTCAAATAAGTTTAATACCACTCTCAATTCATCAGGTTACAGTGACACGGTAACGAAACATGCTGCGAAACATCTGATCAGCACAAACCACACACACACACACAATCCAAGTGCACATACACAAAAAGGCAAACTGTGTCCAAAGTGTGTCAAATGCCACTCAAAACACGTGTCGTCCACGGCACACTGTGACACTCAATAGCGTCCACGGCACACTGTCACACTCAATAACTCACCGTATATCTGATCCGGGTTAAATGCAATCTGCAAACCCAGTAGTTTTACAACAGAATACTGGAGGGGTGAAATTTTCAGTTTTTTCAGAAAGTACAAATACATAGCTAAAAAGCATGAGATGTTGATAATAACAAGACTATTGCAGTGGAAGCAATCTCGAGACTGCACAAGCAGTTCCTTAGAGAAATTACATTGTTAACTAAAGTACACAAAGATGTGAACTCACCACATATATGGTCTTCTGAGAAGTCACTCTGTTTAAACAAAAATAAAATATTTAAAATGTATAATTACATGAAGGTAGATCGGTTACACCTTTTTCTGTATTTGTGCAATAAGGAAGTTGTCTTTCTACAGTATATTAAACTTGGGGAGGGGGAGGATTACCGCTGTGTGTGTGTGTGTGTGTGTGTGTGTGTGTGTGTGTGTGATGTTACAGTTTCGGTGATAGGTATATAACATTTAACTTGTGTATTATCATTACATATCGAAAAACAAAAGTTTTGGCTTCCAGCCATCCGTCTATACACCCTTGTACTCTCACTGGGCGTGTAACAAGTCATACAGCGGCCGGGAAGTAATCACGAAAAGACTAATTCATTTTTCTATAAACTCCTGCCCAGTCCAGATAACAAACGAAATAAATTTGTGTGTAGTTATATATACGCTGAATCCAAAATAAAACAAGTACTTGCCATAATTGCGCCGGTTGAGTTTGTGTTGAGTTCCGCAACAAGAACGTAGCGAGCCGAGATCACTGGCAGGAAGGAAGAGCTGACATGAGTGTTTACGGAACCTGTGTTCAGATACGCGTTCACGGAGAGAAGCTTGGCTTACCGTAAAGACTGGAGTACGGCGCATTGTAATTACAAAGCCATTTTTTTCCCCAGGCATTGTTTGAAGTTAACTACTCTTGTAAGCGCGATATCAGTGTAGTTTTATATATAATTAGAAGCATATATTTGCTGAAGCATTATTTATACACGAGAGGTTTAGATCATCAAAACATGTTCTATAAAAATACAGACTACAATATATATTTTATGACATATGTTAATATCTTGCACTATATTAGATAATGTGTGAAATATAATTTTTTTAATTTATAAAATAATCCTATGTTTACAGGCTGGTACAGGGGAGAAAAGAGAACCATGAAGTTTGCTATCCCAAAAATTTGGCGAGAATCGACCGACCACTAAATGGGATGCAGAATGTCTTTCAAAGTCTGTATCCTTGATGCTCGTTATGACAAATTCAAGGAGACCATGGGAGCTTGCTCAGAGGAGCAAGACGAGTGCTTTCACCATGATACACTCGACTTTCAATGTTGTTACCAAGGACAGTATAACAAAAACATGATGTGGGACTATGTTTGGGGTCTTCTTTGAGAAAGAAACTTGGAGTACAGCTGCAAATCGTGACAATCTACTCATTTCTGAACTCTTTTGAGTGGTTTTGACTGTCTTTGTGTATTTGCAGTGCAATTATGTATTGTTTTTTTCTCTCACTGCTTGAAAAGATAAAAATGAATCTGTCTCTATAAATACAAAACTTTTATAGACTGTGGTCACAAAATCAAAGTTTGTGATGAATATATGTGTTTTTGCATAGACTTTAGACATTAGCTGTTGAAATATAACATAAAGAAGCCAGGAACAATAATTGTGTTACATAGTGTTATTTTTGCTGTACAGCTGTTACATGACCACCATATACATTGTGTTGCCCGTGAATAAACGCACACTGGCAATGTGACTACAGCCACACACAAAGCTTCCTCTCCCAACAAAGAAAGAACCCAGCACCCATGTTAGCATCCATCAGTCAGTCAGTCAGTCAGTCCGTCAGTCAGTCAGTTAGTCAGTCCGTCAGTCGTTCAATGTCCACATGCTTGTCCAAATGAGGGTCACAGTGGCAGCATGCAGAGTTGTCAGACCAGAACTCCATTCCATCCTCAATAATCTCCAGCCATTCCTGCGGAATCCTGAGGCGTTCCCAAGACAGCCTGGAGATATAGTCCTCCCAGTGCATCCTGGACCTACCTCGAGATATTTGTCCAGTGGGACATGCCTGGAAAAGCCCCAGTTACAATGTTTCAGGGGGGCATCCTTATTAAATGCCAAAACCACCTCAGATGGCTCCTCTTAATCTGGAGGAACAGCAGCTCTTTTTTGAGACTATCCCAAATGACTGAGCTCCTATTCCTGTTTCAGAGCATCACCTCAGCAAAGCTGTGAAGAAACCCCATTTCAGCTGCTTGTATTTGCAATCTTATTTTTTCAGTTATTACCCAAAGTTCTTGAGCATAGGATGAGGATGGGAAAGAGGATTGAGAGCCTTCTTTACAATTAGCTCTCTCATGACCACAGTAGAGCAATAAAACATCTGCAGAACTGCTAATGCTGATCCAATGCATCTGTCAATAAGACAAGAAATCCATTCTTTTCTGAGAGAGAACCATGACCTCTGATTTCAAGGTGCTGATTCTCATCCCAGATGTGCACTGTTTATGAAAATAAAAAACAGGAGTGGTGACAAAATACATCCTTGATGAAGTCTGACTCTAGATAGCATGCAGCAATCCCCCACGCTTTCTGTATCCCTGCAGGACCTCCAAAACACATGCTTAGGGACACGGTCATATGCCTTTTCCAAGTCCACAAAGTACATGCAGACTCCATTAGCGTGCTCCCATGCACCATCACACAGCAGTGTAAGAAAAAATAGCTCATCCACTGTTCCACAGACAGGATGGAATCTGCATTGTTCTTCTTGAATCAAAGGTTTGATAATCTGATCTCATCTCCAACAGCCTTGCATAGGCCTTACCAGGGAGGCTGGGGACTGTAACTGGAAAACACCCTCTGGTCCACTTTTTAAAATATGGGGACCACCACCCCAGTTTGACAGTGCAAGGGTGAAATGTCATCCACTCGTGCAGCTTTGCCACCATGGAGGCTGCGGACCACCACAACAATTTCAGCAGCAGCGATGGAGTCTTTTCATACCTGTGTAAGGGTGCGTAGGTTAACAAAACGAAACAGACAGCCATTAAGTGAAAGGTGAGTTTGTGGTGCAAGCGAAGAAATTTAAAATTATATAGTGTCTACATATATGCAATCCAACACAGTTTGGCTCCACACCTGCTGCACGTCTCACACACACTCTCTCACCAATACAGCCCGCCCTTTATATACTCTAACCAGTATTACATTTACAAGTCTTGGAATTGACCCCCCAGCAATTTTTTATGAGGGGGTGCTGTATTTTTTTTCTGTAGTGACCAATCTCATTCATCATCATATAGAATTTCATATTAATGTTTTGGTTTTTAAAGATGATTTATCTTACTACTAGAGAATGAAAGCAAACATTATCATTAAAACAAACAATATCAAAAGTACACACTAACCACATTCCATAACACAAGAAAAAACAAACAAAAACTTAAGTTTTCAGTAAAAATAATTGCAATCAGTAAATAAAAAATGCTAAATATAATTCTAACAGTGCAAATAAGATTGTGTTCTCTCTTTTAGGGGTTAATTATCCGCGAGAAACAATGGCTGATAATTTATGTTGTGAACGATTAAATCGTAACTTCATGAGGAAAGTTAAAACTTGAATGTGCATTCTGATTGGACGTTGTGCTGACTTTCACGCTGCTGAAATGATTTCCGCATACAATGGAACGAAGGTGAAATTGAGCCCCAATGCAGGAAGGGATTTATCCCGCAGCACAAGGTACTTGATACAAAAACACACATAGCCATGACCACCCAGCACAAGGTACAAACAGGCAAGGATACACACAACGACTTGCAAGGAAGTGAGAACAGTGAAGGGCGTAAAGAGACATGGAGGACAGGTGAACTACATCAGGGAATTTAAACACAAGTAACCATATAATTACAATGAGATTTACATGGAAACAAGGGGGAGGGCGACACCTAGTGGACATAAGGAAAAAGACAGGCTGTGTCATGACAGCTGCATGATAAACCACAATGCATTGTCTATATAACAAAAAACACTTGATCGAATGTTATACCCAGAGCCTGTTATCATTATATATATATCCAACAGACGTTTTTTACAGTGTGGTGTTTCCCATTATTAACCCTCCTAATCACCAAGAATCTATACCTATAAATTACCATGAAGTCCACTGTAGCTTTACAAGCTTTAATAACCAATAATTAATTGATAGTGTCACATTCTTAAAAGTTTAGAACCCATGTCCCTAATTTGAAACACCTGTCTCAGCAAGTACCAACCAACTTGCTTCCTCTACTATGTCTTAATTTAGGACTGATCTCCAAGGATCTCCAACCCTCTAGCTTTCCTGAACTGACCACATCTAACCTGCCGATTTAGACTAATGTCATTGAGTTCAATAGGAGCATTAATACTGCATTTTGGTTCTTTCTGTTCTATGCTTACTGATAAAGGTGTACACATACACAAGTTATCAAAAAAAGCACTACTGCTAGTTGTGTAAAAGCAACAGTATCATAAAGGAAAAAAGTAGCACAGCGAGAGATACAGTAGTATAGGCACTCCACACTGTAACACAGTAATATAGGCACTCCACACTGTAATATTAGCATGTTTTCAAATTAATGGTCTGCGGGGTGAGGCTGTCCAATTCATTACAGTGAGTATTTACAGTAAAGCAGATTATACCTGTGCAAATATCTTCACACAAACACATATGAATGGCAAAAACAATAAAACTGTTGCACTGTAAAGCCCTGTATCAAGAAGGCATATCCAGTTTTATAAATTTTATCCTTATTTTTCCATCTGCTTAGTGTTCCCACAGTGACATCACACACAAAATATGGACAGCAGACTAAAATCATAGATGGGAAACATGTGCAGCAAATACAGATAAGAAATGTAAAAACCCCAGGTTTTTTCTCCACACTCTCCTCTGTTGTTTTCTGACTTTATCTTTAACCTCAATCATCAGCTGTTGTTAATTCTGTGTCCTCTGTAATTTCTTTCTGTAAAGCACTTCGAGAGCGCTTCGTTTCTTGTAAAAGACGCTATATCAAAATAAATTTAAACTGATGAATATAGATTGAACTTTATTGATCCCACAGCATGGAAATTCTCTTGTTACAAAGCTCCCAGGGAAGTGGAATTAAGGTGCAAGAAAAACAAGGTGCATGGAATTTCAAGGTAGATTAAATACATAAAAAATTAAATTAAGGAATAATAATTAAAGATAAAATTAATAAGAATAGATAAAGTAAAGAATAATATAATTATATATATAAACCACAGTGTAAAAATGTAGTGACTAGAATGATAATGCTAAACTGTTGAGTTGTACAGTCTAACAGCAGTGGG
>JABJVR010009150.1:0-10100 GCA_025773905.1 Chitala chitala
CATAGCACTTTGAAGTTCGGTTCAGCCCTGGTTTTGATATTAATAATATCCAGTGTATTCTTGTGTGCACACACACACACACACACACACACTACACATAATGTCTCCCTCTGCATGAATGAAAACAGACCTCAAAAACTGACAATTCAGCTACAAGCACTAGTGACAGATGTCATTTGGTTCCCACTCATTTTCAAAGCATCATCGGTTTTTTTGCTGTTTTATTTCTGGTCTTACCCATTTACAGGACTACAGTGGTACCTCAACTTGTGAGTTTAATTTGTTCCAGAAGGTTACTTGTAATGTGAAAAATTCTTATCTCGAAACAATTTTTCCCAGAGAAAATAATGGAAATCCCATTAATCCACTCCACACCCCCAAAAACATTAATATAAAAATCAGTTAACTTGGTATTTTATGCAAAATAAAAGTAATTTTCCTAACAAATAACAATGCTAAATAATATAAAAGACAAATCTATGAAATTAAGTAAAAAATAAAGACAAATCAACCTGCACTTTACATTTTTGAAGAGACCAGGTATTCCATGGTTTGCCACCCACATCTTGGGAAACAAAGTGTACCCACTCTCATCCTCAACTTGTTCAAACATAGGGTTACCAGACATCCAGCAAAAGGGGGACACGTCCTCCTTTTTGATGTCGTGTCCTCCATCCAGCGGGCACTGCCCTAAAATGTGGAAATGTCCAGCTTTCTCGCTTTCATCAATCACTGACTTGGCCATGTTGTTGGCTGTAATTGCACGCCATCATCTCTGTGTTTTAATCGTAAAGAGCAAATCTGAGGCTCGAGCTGCTCAACCGCACGACGCATGTTCGATGCGTTAATTAGTCTGACCATGTTTATAAGTAAACACGAACATGCACACGTGTGCTGTTATTTGTTATATGAATATATATGTAAGCCTATATACAAAGCCTTTCAAAGGACACAATATATATAATTTATATATAATTAATTATATATATAATAAAGTTAATTAATTATATACTGTATATATAATTGTGTTTTGTCCTCCTTTTTCACCTTCGGTGTTCTCCTTCGGTATCGCGAGTCACAGCCAATCTCTCATATGTTGAGCGAGTTTTTATGACTTTTTACTCGTACTGGGAGTCTCACTCGTGTTGGGCCAAAATGATGATACGAGCATGTATACAACACTCGTAACTTGAGTGTTCGCTCACGGAGCATTTTCACTCGTATCTCGACTCGCTCGCAAGTGGGGTCACTTGTATGTCGAGGTACTGCTGTAGCCTAATGTTGGCCATCTTTACAGGTGTTACGTCGCTGCAGTCACCTGGCCTGTATTGCCCGCACACAGTGAACACATCCTGGATGGTAGGTACACACGCTGTCCTTCTCAATGTCGCAGCCATAGTCAGTCTGAGGAAACAATGAGGTTTAGTTATACGGCTTTCCCAGGACAGTCACATGACCTGCCTAAGATGCAAAACATATGCCTTATTTCTTTGAGTGGCTGGAATTTTTTTTTTTTGTGGAAAATTTTAACACCACTTAGTTAATATGCTGCTCACAGCTTTACGTGTTTACTAAGAACAGTGATGAAAGTGTTCTTCTATACCTCAGTATGGGTCATTGTTACACGGCATGGATGGTGTTCATGGCTCAGTAGTGCACAGTGGGCATTATTATCAAGGCTTATAATCAGTGTATAAAGATGCAGGTTCTATGATGAGTAGCTAGGAGGAGGGGTTGACATTCTAGACGTGTGGATGCTCAGCTTACATGGAAGCGGCCTGTATCAGCTCGGGCCTGGGCAAGGGTGCAGGGACAGTCAATGGTTTCACTCAGAAAATTTGGCAGCCGATCCTCCAGAGCATCCCACGCTAAGCATTTCTCCATCGCCCAGGCAGCCGAATCCTGCCGGAAACTGGCATCCAGGTGCCAGGCCAGGGCGTGGTCCTCACTCCAAACAGCTTGAACATTCCTATGATACCATCACCAGTGCAGGTCACCACACTTATTGCTATCTGAAGACCTCATAATGTGCCTCAAGTGATCATTGTACATGAAGTCTATGTTAGCAAAGAAAGCTTATATAATGGCTGCATTTAGGATATCATCAGCCATCTGGTTCAGCAGTCAGTATCTTTCACACTGCTAACATACAAGACTAGCAAATGTGATTGCTTGAGCCTTACCAAGCCCCATCAGGATTAGTGCTGGCGCTGACCCGGACCAACCCAAGCTCCCAATCAGAAGATGGCTTCTCTGCAGGCACGGGCACAAAGCTAAAGGAGCCATTGTTGGGCAGCTTCCTCCCCAGGGAGTACAGGTACCGCCACTCAGAGGCCCAGGACTCTGAATATGGCTCCCCTAAGTGGGAGGAAGACAACATTACAGGCCTTCCAAAGATCTGTTTAAGTGTTCAGTTTTCTCCCTTACTCTTTTCTACAATATGTTAATTTTACATCTGACAACAAAAACAGGTATAAAACATACTAAAAACACCAAAAGTACGAAGATACTTGTGCATTTATCTTCAGCTGTGAATTGGTGTTCTGCAGTGCAAAAATGTGTATAATCAATGATTTTGTTGTGATTGATTTAGAGCTGCAAGCCTAATATCAATTTCTAAGTGTACTTTCAACTGATATTCAATCATCTAGTGAAAGTTAAATATAAATGGTTTTAAACTGATCTTGTGTATACAGCTAACTGATAATGCATAAATGTGTATAACGTTTGCAAAAACCATTTTAATATAGATAAAAAAATAATTGGACACTTCGTTTAATTTCTTATACAGGAAATTTCATTAACTTTGGGTTCTTTACTGCTTGAATTTTTAATTGCTTAAGGGCAAACATGTTTTGCTTTAAGTTATTCCAAGTCTATAGCCCTTTCAATTTTTTTTTTGCTGACTTTAAAAATAGTGACAAAGACACCTATAAATCTGAAGTACTTAAAGCAGGAACATGACATTAGTTTTTGGCATAAGCTTTCTTATTCCCACTTAAATGTAGCCCATCACAGTCCAAACGTCTCCACAACACCACATCTCTATGGAAACGGCTGCTGTTACCCACCTGTTTCCCTATAACCCCACAACTCCACATTCACGGTGTCTCCCCTGACCTGGGAGGGATTCCATGACATGTCCAGGGCCCCCCCAACGTCAGGGGTACCGTAGTACTGCCACTGTGTGGAGTTGCCCAAAGCCACCTTAAACTGTGCATCCAGTTTCCCAGTGTGCACTGAGGGGAGAAATTAAAACAGTCTGAACTGGCATGTAAACTCTAAACAGATTTGTTGAAAAAACGAACTGTGTTTCAGCACCATTGAGAGTCACGGATTCTCCCCTCTGAAAGCCCCCGCTCGTTAGACATCTTTTACCTTTCACGCAAACTATTGATGGTACCTGACATCCACGTCCCTTGTCTGTTGTATGTTGTACCATTGTCCGATGAAATTTCGAAAGGAACCCATCCGGTCTCGTAGAGTAGAGGAGAGATACAATGAGCTTTACCCTCGCTGTCAACATATCCAGCTGTGCGAACATCACCACCGAACCTATCATTAACAAAACAAAACTGTCTTTTTGTCCTGGATGTTTTTACAGTCAGATCAGCATTTACCTAGTATATTGATCCATTTTGAAAGTCCTTTGATTTGATCTGCTTCTTGCGACCATCAAAACAGAGTTTTTGCATTATACCGTCCTGTACCTGCAGATTATTGTAGAAGTTCTGTTAAACGTCGTGTTGAGAATAACGAAGTCTGTTCCTCCAAACATGGTGCCTGAGTAGGGAGAAACCTCTAGGCAGAACTGTCTGTAATCTTCACAGCAGGTTTGCAAAGATGTGCAGGTGGCATGACAAGAGCAAGCTTCCAGTTTGTGGCCACACTTTTTTTCACATGTTAATGCTGTAACAGAAAAAGGGTAATTATGGCATTGCAGGAAAAAAAAAAAAAAAGCCTTGAGCCTGACACACAGCTACTGTTGGCATAGAGAAACTAAGGCCTGTTGTGTATCAGCAACAGTGCTACATTTAACACCAGTAGCCTGGACCAATATTACCTTATTAGAAAGGTTAGGAAAGGCGCTCAAAATTACCTACAGATGTAACCGCCGCCGGTGGCGCTTCCGACAAAAGTTCAGTTCGCAAGTTTGAATATTTATAAAGAATTTAATGTAGCTTTTTCAGTTTTTTTTCTTTTTTTAACTCGGCTTTAGCCTGTCCACACGAGTATGCTGTGTGCTTTTACATCGATAGCACAGTGACGAGGGCTATCTCACATTAAACGTTAATTTAATGTTTTTCCCTTTTTTCAGCATAGTGAGTTTGAATGAAACATAAAATTGTATCAGTTCTACCCTGGCAAATTCTGTATAGTATTAAAAGCAAATTCGTAGTAAGTACGGCTCAAATCCTGGAAAAGGCGGTGCTGTAATAAACCAAAGAGTGTACAGCTGCTCACCTGTCACTAAGCATGACAGTAAAGCCAGGACGCTCACACCCGCTACAACACACTTCCAGCTCGTCGCCATCATGTTGCCACGGGGCAGCCCTGCTGTGCTTCGATTCCCTAAATCCAGATGTATGGTCCCAAAGCTTGGAGCAAGGACACGGTGTGCTTCCTTACACTAACTTGTTACATTAGGCGTGTTGGATCGTTTTATGGGTGTCTCTTGCGTAACAGGATCAAAGGTCGTCACGATAGGACATTACTTAACATGCTTTTTTACTTCCCTGCGTAGGGACGATTACCTTGAGACAGTTATTGGCACGTGGTTAGAAAGCGTTACGGAATCGAACAGGGCGGGAAAATCAAACGGCGTGGTCATAAAACGGTAACGCGTCCTGATTTAAAATCCTATAATTCCATTCTGAAATGCCTTTGAAGACCACCAGGTGGCGGTAAATTAACGTAGAATAACGTGGTCCTTCTCGACAGGTGAAGTCTTCGTTTCCAGCTCATTTGGGATGCATGTTTTCACAGGCCCCGTTTTGGTACCTCTTCGGCACACTTCCAGCAGATGACACCCCAGGCAGCTGCCTATTTGGCCTATGCCTAAAAACAGTCCTGTTTTGTTTTAAATAATACTTTATCCGTTCTCTATTTGACATGACTGCCTTGGTTTTTCCATTCTGGTGTTCTGGATATTTAAATGGTTATTTTTTAACACAGTTAAGTCATTTTTTAACACTAAGTGTTCTGCATGTAATCCCATCTCTTTGAATTGTAATAGATTGGTGCTTCGTGCCAGGGTTGTCAAGTGGCACAAGAAAGCATGAACTTTTGGGGTAGTCAGGTTGTACCCAGTGATTTGGTTAAGGTGGCAAATATGCAAAGCTATTCACGTTAATTTTTGTGCTGACAAATTGTTTCATCTGTGTACTATTATTAAATAAAATAAATATTTTAAATGATCTTTCAAGTTTTCTTAGAATGGTAAACATCTTACAAATTCTGCCAAGGGTGTGTACATGTAGATACTGATGCCACCTCAGTGCTTGGAATCTATGACTCAAAGTTAGAAAGTGTGTTTAACATCTGTTCTGAAGACATGGAGTGAAGGCACACTTGGTCACTGTCATCAACCCAAACTGACTCTTGAGTACAATGCCATTTAGGCCTTGTATGTTAATCTTTAAAACATATGAAATACAATTTACATTTACATTTTTAGATTATCAGTACCTCTTTCACTACAAATGATTGGTCATGCACAGCTAAACGGCAGTCCATCTGATAAAGGCAAGGTCTGTCTATAAAGGGTACAACAGCATACACCTGAGATTTAAACCACGATCTTTCATGTAGGTGTCTTCAATATTTATGTACTGCTGTCACTGCAAACCAATACCAATTTTCTGACATGGCCTTCAGGCCAAATTTGACAAAAAAAAAAAACACAGTCGACGGTGCATCTATAAAGATCATTCTGAATTCTTTCCGTTTGTACTTCGACGCCATTGTGAAGAGGTGACATGGATAACGCACCAGTTCTTCCATCCCTGAGCACAGGACAACCCTAAAGAAACAAAAGAAGGTCAAACACATAAGGATTTTGCACAGAATACAATCGTTGCACAGTTGCCTGCAGTCACTCATTTTTCATAGTCCTCTAGCTCTAGTCAACATCTGAGACAGTCAGAGAATCTACTCAACATTTCAGACTGTGATAACACCTAACCCACCGTCTCACCCCAAAAACATTCCCGCTAAGAAATAAAAAAAAAAGTAAAACGTGATAAAAGTCTACACGTGTCCCCTGGCAGACGCACACACGTAAGCATATATAGTTTTTTTATTGTATAAATGCTTTGATTGGCAAAGGACTGAGGCTGTACTTTGAATGACCAGTGCCTGAGGTAACAGAAGCTGTAACATGGATTCAATCTGCTCAAAGCTTTTAGCTGGAGTGATATATTTTTTTAATCGATAGTGGATAAAAGAGTCTGCAATAAAGTGCCTTAATTCACGGTGCAAGTCTGAATAGGCCGTAAAAAGGAATGTGAGTGAGGCTGATTGACTGATAGGGTTCCAGGGAAGAACTAGAGTAATTGAGTTTTTCAGTTTTAATGCTGCTTAGTATTCAAGGCAGGGTGGGTTTTTTTCTAGGTTTTCTGGTTACAATTAGAACTTTATAAAGATGTTATACTGTATATTTTATTAAGGTATATAGACTCATGTCTTGACAACCTACAGAGCTGACACATTTAAGTTGTAAAAGGTTTACATCACATACTTCTGGCTTTTTGAAATGTCACCTGACATGATTAATAAGACCATAATTACTGCAGATCTTTAAAGCAGTTTAATGACATCAGATGTCATAAAATATTAAAAGAGATGACAAATGTTATGAGACTGTAACCATGTTTTTATTGACTTGTCCTTTGTAACAGATGATGTCATTTAGCGTTGCTGTTCTGAGTACAGTCACAGGTTGCCATACCTCCAGTGACAAGCTGTTTAGTCATTTATAAAGATGTTATTAAGCTGTTAAGGGTTGTGTACTACTTAATGATATGTAATTCAAAACACAACAATTATTAAACTGTGCTTCTTAACGTGAACATAAGTATTATTATTATATATGTTTTATTTTTTGCAATAAAAGTACCAATAATATATATTTCTGTCATTTGATGTGTTTATTGCCAAGAACATGTCTAGTACATTGCTGTGGAAAACGTGGTCTTGTAACTGAGCAAGGTGGATGCTTTAAAGCCCTGGAAAGATGCTTTACAGCATCCTCAAAGGACCCCATAGCCATGTCATAATCCATCAGAGGATGTCAAGTAAAAAATAACGTACTGCCACTCACACAAGTTCTCGTGCTACAGCAACCAGATCCACTGGGTCTAAAAATACAGACGCTAAAAAACCTGTAGGATGTACTTTCCTGAGATTAAGATATCTGCAAACAATAATAGATGTGTAATTTACTGTATATAATATTTATAGTATATATTATATTTTTAGTAGTTTACCATTGACTTTCAGCGAAGCAAGTTTCTGTCGAAAGTGAAAATCAAAAGTATGAGTTCATTTCTACAGTTTTTCGAACTAATAGTTTTATTTTGTACCAAGGGTTCGAGAGGTTGCCATTGCCGAGCAGTTTAAGCTATGGCTCACCTGACAAATCAGCACATTGTACCTTTGTATCCATAGGAACAGCTGGTGTGATCTACTGGTGATCAATGCTGGACCATCAAATTCTGTATGCCAAACACAAAGACATTCTGCTGCTGCTAGAGGCATATTTCAATTTCTTTCTGAACACATCATACATATATATATTTAGAGAAATCCTTTTCCCATTCTTGTGAGGCTGACCTCAGTTTAACTATAAAGCACATTACTGCCTATGGAAAAATGAGTACTAAACTATTTAGCAGTGAGAGACCACATCCTATGTCTATCTGTTCTCCAAAGGGACATGAAGCCAGGGAAATACATCTGAGAAAGCCCAGACATCAGCCAGGTCTGCACTTCGTCACAACTGCTGGGACATGTCTGCATAGCTAAAAAAACTTGTACGGTTATTTAAAGCACGAGACAATTTTGAACTCTGTGTGTTGGTTATATTGAATTACCTAATAACGCAGCTTTGGTAAGACATTCATGGAACACGTTGACATAACAAAATAAACTCTAACATCTACTTTTTTCAGTGTGGACCAGAGTGTTTTCTCTAGTGAAACTAGGTTGGATGTGAAAAAAAAAATCTATTTAATTCCATCTCTTTTTCAATGACAAATCATCCGAACATTGCATGTGAGGCGGTCCCCTAATGGACTGCCCATTCATTACACGGCACTCACACATATATTTTAGAATTTAAGTTTTTAAGAACATGGTGTTGAAGGAGAAAACAGAAAGCTGTGTACTGACTAGGTTAAGATGAGAGCCACATCCAAAAGGCTTAAAGGTAGCTTGCTGCTAGGCCACAAAGTCACCCACATATTAAATTTAATATTAATCTGTTGGGTGGGCACTGCTCCATTATTCACACATGCTGATATAAACTAATTCTATGTGACATAGTGTTGTGACATTAACCTTGCTGAAAACCAGAGGCCTTCCATCACAGATGGAGAAGAAGCAAAAGAAACACTTAAATCCCTAGTGGTACACCATCGCCAGCCCTCCAGAGCGTTACCATAATCCAACAGTTATGTAACTGGTATATGTAACTGGTATAAACGGTATAAAAAGTAACAAGCGGCAAAGTGGCCGGCGTTTGTTTAGTGCGAGGGAGTCAGCCAGCAAGCAGTAGGCTGTGTTACATAAACTCATCTGAAACTGCTGTGGCATGTAACTAATATTTTTGATGGTGATCAAACACTCTTGGAAAATGCACAATGACCACTCCGCTCTCTGGAAATTTCCACCCAGCAATCACGGAGCAGAGATTCTTACAATTCGTCGTAAATAAGTCCGGAAACGAGCGGTTTCAGGAAGTGTTCAAAGGCTTTATTGAAAAACAGTGCAGTAGATGAATATTGAACATAAGGGAACAAATGTATTAACAAGAAAGGGTTCATCATGGCCAGTCCCAATAGAGGGATGCACATTTTGATAATATAATGTTAGAGATAAGAGATTATATTACAATCATAAAATCCAGGATGGGCATAACCTGAAAATAAATTTAAAGAAACATTAAGTGTATTTTGCATTGTTGACTGGTGAGTTGGACTCATCAATTGTAGGATGTCTTTATTTAAAATCTTCAGTTGCAGTTGCTTTGGCTCTGTATTTTTCAGATGGTTAATTGGTGCCTTTGTCATGAAACAATAAGCAATCAAATAACACAGGTGAATTGTACTGTAGTGATTTTGGCTCAGTGTCTCACTCAAACTCGCTGTAGCTTTGCACTTCAATCTAATGCAGTGTTTCTCAACCTTTCTTGAGCCATGGCACATATTTTACATTAGAAAAATCCCACGGCATACCACCAAACAAAAATGTCACGAAAAGTATAGATACACAGATTAATTAGTTACCTACTGCCAATTAGTGGGAGAGTATTTAATTGTTCTTCCTGTCGCTATATCTCACTGGCGTAGACAAACGAAGACAAATTATTTGCAGTAAATAAATTATTTTCAGACCATTTTAGTGAAATTGGATAATTTCCCACGGTACACCGGATGATCTCTGATGGTACACTAATGTGCCACGGCACAGTGGTTGGGAATCACTGATCTAATGAATACATATTAATTCAAATAACCATACTGGACTTGTACCTGTTTTGTCCATCCAGTTTAAAATGTCACAATTTATCCTTTTTTTTAATTGCACAGATTTTGCCTATGTTCTTCACTATCACCTAGATCATACTTATAACTTACCATTGAGCCCTCTGTAAGGAACCATTTAATCAATATCTTTACTTTGCATGGTTGAAAATGCAAAAACGCAAAATGCAAAAAGCGAAAATGTGCAACTTATGAAGTTTTTAAAACCTTTAAAATGAGAAGTTCACACTTTAAAAAACCTTTAAAAACAACTTGTGTCTAAAAAGCCTAACGTTCTCTGTCCGTTTTTATGCCCTAGAAAAGACCCTCATTGGCCGGGGGGGGGGCCGCGCGGCC
>JABJVR010009151.1:0-10100 GCA_025773905.1 Chitala chitala
CTCCCTCTCTCTCTCTCCCACCCCCCCTCCCTCCCCCTCTCTCTCTCTCTCTCTCTCTCTCTCTCTCTCTCTCTCTCTCTCTCTCCTTTTCTCTTTCTCTCCTTCCTTCTCTCTGTTTCTCTCTCTCCCTCCCTCCTACACTCTCTCTCTGTCCCCCTCCTCTCTCTCTCCTTCTCTCTCCCTCTACATCCGCACACGTGCTAAGCACCACATGGTGAATCCTCTCCCCCTCTCCACCCAACCTACACATTCAGCTGCAGACTAAGCAGACTGACCCCCATATGCAGGAGACACAGTCCATTTCAGGAAGAAATTACACATTAATTTGATTGTGGGGGGCTTTTTTGTTTATTTTGTTCTTGTTATGTTCACTGAAGCCTCCTGGCTGCTGCCCCAGAGGTATCGACATCTTCCTAAGCCAGGCCCTTTTTTGCATTTTGTGATAATTATGTTAGAGAAGAGTTGTATTTCATTTTAAAGGAAATCGTTATTTTGTGCTTATTTTTATGCTCTCTGTAATATGGTTATTTGTACAATGTTATTGATTTTTTTTATTTGATTATCAGTTATCCAGCTATCCTTCCAATATAAATAATTTGACATATATTATCAAAAACTCAGTGTGCCAACACCCCCCTCGCTAAAACCAAAGGACAGTTCAGTCAGTTACTTCATGTTAACTATGTGTTGCACAACTAAGAGATTTTTACTCATTTCTTATGAAGACCATGAACAGGCGAGTTATGGAGGAGAACCATAATGGAGTGATTCATTCAAGTGCATTTACTGAAGTGTGAACTTTACTGGGCACGTCGTTACTGCCCAATGGGAAGAGCAGACAGTCTGAGGCTTGGCTTCTCAAAGTGCCTCTCGACATAAATAAAACTCCACATTTATCTGGAAGCTGTTCAGCCTTGCTGGAAAGAGCGATGACATTTCTGCCCCGCAAGTGCAGCCAATGGGAGAGAAGCCGGAGCAGACGGGGGTAGGTTTTACAGTTCAGCTGAAAAATAAGCACACAAACCAGCAAAAGCCCTTTGTGGTTTAGCAAGGAGCAGGGAACGCGGCTGAAGTTTGCCACAAGCCAAAACTGACCATGACTCAGATCCTCCCCAAAACTGTGGGTCAGACCTCCAGGAAGATGAATAACACAGAAAAGGCGGAAGGAGCAAAACCAATCAGAACCATCGCATGAGCTCAGATTTCACTTGCAAAGGGAGCACCTGCACTGGACTGTAACCCATTACAGCTATCACGAGGGTTTGGTGTATCTGTGTGTCATTCACTGGTTCTGGCCAGCTGGTAAATTTCGATTGGACATCTGATCACAGGCCAGCAGATGTGCACAGATCCAGACTGTCTGTGAAATAACAAGTGGGGAGGTGCTCTTTTCCGTTAATTTGATCCAAATTTCTTGAGAGGGCACGAATGGAAATTTCTACATGAAAGCAGTGACATTCAAATGGAAAGGTAAGCGAGAGGGGAGTGTAAGAGAGGGGAGTGTAATTCCAGTAATTCTGTCTCCCTCTCCGTATTTACACACGTCCACTGAAGAGGTATTCACAATCGTCGTAAGCAGGCAGAGTGTCCGACTCGATGCCGCTTAAGAACCAATGAATTCAAAAGCTTGAGGTGAACCGTACCCCCTGGCTCATGCCAAGGTGGCCATTTCAGCCGTGATTAAATTTTAATGTTGGAACAGAGAAGGAGGCGAGATGGAGCTGCAGGTTTGGAGAGGAGGAGCGACAATGTTGTTAGTTTAGGGGTGTGTATCCACAGCAGCTGCTCCTTAATCACAGTGTGAGACTCCTTCCCAAGGCCACTATGAATATTACATTAGCCCGATGTGGGCCACCTGGGCATGTTGCAGACCGGCACTCCTGCAGCCTCCGCCAGACCAGGCCGGGCCCCATTCATGCTCCCAGAAGCTCAGTGTCCAAATCTGTCCTTCACTCCTAGCGATCCCCTGCGATCTTCCACTCGGTCTTCCCTATGAGACTGTACGGTCACGTGCGTGTGCTGTTTTAATTCAAATGCTACGTGGCCTCTGCTTCATACATTCCTTTTTTTAATTCCTGTTTTACAGCTATTTTGCAGTATGCCTTTTATGAACTGCAAATAGAGTTAGCCCTAATGATGATGGCTGGTGCCTAATGACTTCCTGCTCTTCCCTTCTTTTAAAAGGATTTCACACCTACAAAATAGGTACCAGTTCTATCTTTATTAGTCTGGCTAAAATGCAGATTTAAAGCATGGCGGATGATGTGGGCGCTTGCCTTCTTGTCACCTGCAAACGTTTAAGCTGAAATGTAGTTACGACAAGAATATGTTGTATCTTTTTCAAGTGCAACCTTCTTCTGTCTGACCAGTTGAGTATTGGGCTTTAGGAGATGGAAAAAACACTGGTAACAACACAAGCTACAGAGATACCCAGTTTTATCAGGTAATGAATATGTCCTGAACGTGGTTTTACGTGTTCATTTTTTAACACGATGCCGTGAGCAGTTAAAAGTGAAAAAAATGTTAAAACTAAAAAATACAGCATCATTACAGCAGCTGGGGCGCACCTGTTAGACCGCTTGTGTCACCTGTGATTGTGACGAGAACTGCCACGCTAGCGTTTCAAGCAGAATTTGCAGTATTCTGTATTTTTTGTTTAGTGGGCCCCCGCTGACTGTTTCTGTCTGACTCTGCCTGTGTTCGTGCAGCACACAGGAACCCGGCCCTTTGCTGCTCCTTCCTGTCTCTCATCACTTATATTATTGACTGCACCAGTCCAGAACGGGGACTCTGTCTTGCTTCTTAGCCTAACGTTTGTGACCAGCTTCCCGAACGTTTGTCAAACCCCTTTGTCTCACAATATCTCCCTCTCGCACACACGCTCTCTTTAACGGGGGCTCGTCCTTGGGGGATTCCCAATTTGATAGAAATCCAAAGTAGCCGTTTACGCCCCCTTCACTCTCCTGTTATTTAATTTCACCCACTTCTTGCATTGTGCGCGATGTGTGGTTGGCCTGCTGTTGCGGCCGCTCTCGGCTGCTAATGAAATGCCGTGGGGAAGCAGCTTATCCGAGCGGAGTCTGGGGAGCTCTGCTGGCTGCCTCTTTGCCGTGCACCTCCTCAGCCGCCTCTTCACGGGAGGAAAATAATTGGAAATGGAAGAGATTACGGGCAGATGAGATTTCACATCATGAGCTTCCCTCTTTCGCAAGGTTGGCTTCTTTTCCAGCAGGGCTAAATGTCACCATCTCTCAGCTCGGTGTGGTGCAAACACAGGGAGGGTTAACAAACTGACTGTACAGGCCACACTTCGGTCCTTAATTACAAATCCCCGAGACAGAGATAGGAAAATGCGTCTTCTGTAAACAGACACAGTAGCTGGTGTGTGGATTCCATTTCCATCAGAGTGGAAAGGGAAACAGCGGAGAACAGATGTTTACGTATGATGTTTATAAAAAGGCCAGAGGAAAAAAATATACACATATGATAAACAACTGCAGAAGGTTTTTGAAAGTGATCTGAAAAACCACTAGACAAACAGTGGGGGAAAAAAAATTCTTTTTTACACATAGCTTTTAAACTGTACCTACATACCCCTCCAGGAGTTAAAAAAAACATGAAACGGCTGAAAAGTGCCAGACGGCCATGTGCAATCTGGCCGGTGTTTGTGCTCAGTGCTGAGGAAATGTAGGAATGGCCTAGCTGAGCAGAGCGTCCAGAGGTCCTCTCGACAGCGGCTGTGAGCCTACGAGAACGGAGAGTCGGTGGTTGCGAGAAACGCTGCTCGCTCAAGGCCGTCTTCTGCCTGCAGAGCAGCTCTGCTCGCCTGTTAGCTCAGCTTCAGAAAACCCAAGGAAGTGCTGTTTCTCTTGGCTGTCAGACATGTCTGGAATTTCCCCCGCCGCCCAGCTGCAAACACTCCAGCGTGTGAGGAATTCACATTTTCTAATTAAGATGAAGCATTCGTGGGTAGTTTCTCCTGCAGAGCCAGTGTGTTGTCTTCTACAGCACTTAATATTATTCCTTGGAGCGGGGCACACAATCTGAAAGGCTAGGTGGTCTTGTCTATAAAAAGGCGGTGGTGAAATTTGGGGTTTGTGAGTATTTCCAGTTACACCTTGTGTAGCACACCTGACAAATGGAAACCAACAGAGCCACTAACAAATAAAAAAGAGAAAAGAAAGAACAACTGTGTGGAGCACAAATGGAAGCGGATGCATTAGTTGTATGTTTAGTTTGAAAAACGGCGCTGAGCTCTGACCAGCGAAGCATTAATGTCACTGGGTTTCTAGGGGGCTTCTGGCTGGGTGCTCTGCTATGCTTTCTGGCAGGTCCTGCGTTCCTGCAGGAAACCATCAAAGGTTGTTACTGTGATGAGGGATCTCTGTGACTGAGTGCAGTACAGCACCGTTTTGGGACATGCCTCTATTTTGGGTTTTCCAGCGAACTGTGCCTGATGACAAAGACTGCGTCTTCTGCACCTGATGAAATCTGATGAAATCTGAGTTTATTGCACACTTGCCCCCCCGCCACCTCGGAGGTCTTCTATATCCCTGATGATGCCACACGTTTTTGGGTAATTTCAGCACTACGTTGTTAAATTCAGCTAAGTCCAGTCAATATTATGGCTCACGCGCCCCACTGCAGCGAAGGGTGGCACGTTTGAGCGTGAGGTCAGCTGTGCCCTTGGGCTGTCTCGTTAGCAGGAATAACAGGGCTCATGTCCGTCCAGCTTTGTTCCATTAAAATGTGTCACATGTAAGTCAACGAGTGGGTGCCACAGTCCCCAGGTCACCAAGAGACGGACACTTCAACGTCGTGCCGACAGAAAACTGGGCAGAGACAGTAACGGGCAACGCCGGGGCGAGATCAAAGGTGCAACTGATTGATTGTTCGTGGTAGGGAAGATAATCACCAGTAAACAAATGAAGAGGATTAAATACTAATTCTACAGCACATAATTTCCTATGTTGTAAAATTGTTTTTTCAGACAGGGGCCATCTGTGTGTGACAATATTAACTATGCAACCAGGGGCCCTGAGAGGGAGTGTACTGTGATCTTGGAAAATACAAAATAAAGTGCCTTTGTTTTGTTAGGTTTAAAAGGGCAGTGCTCTTTTCTCAATACGTTGCTAATTCCTGTTTTCTTAAACACGTTTACGAACAGATTTGTAAACCCCCTTTATTCCGTGTTGACGGGGAAATCGCCCGTTTCTAATCAGCGGAGCTGGGTACAGCGCTCACATCGGCGCCGGAGCCGCACTAATGGAGCTCCCCTGCACGGCTCTTTCTGCTCAGTCAAAGGAAAGTCGGCTCGCAATCAGCTCAAACAGGACTTTTTCTTTGCAAAATTCTCATGCAGCCTTTTGTGCGGAACTGTCGCACGTATCGGCGTCCGCTCCCCCGCTGAAGAAAACTGCGCTGTTTTGAAACGCTACTCTGCAGAATGAGGAATGTCACTTTGAAAAACAGCTCAGGGATTAGATTAATCCCCGTATTTTATTATACTTAATTTATTCCCTCAGGATGTGTAACACCCAGGTCGACTGCCTCCACTGTCTCCTCCCCTGAATTAATTAGACTAAAAAGACAAAGAACATCCAAAATGACTTGTAAAAATAACATTTTTAAATGTGCTTTATTATGTATAATTATTCCTTTACTCCTCTTTTTCAGAAACCCTCTCCCTGCTGTATTACTAATTTTGTTAATGCTTTTCAAATTATGAATTTTCTTTTTATTCTTTATCTCTCCTTACCACACATACAGCCTGTCATCCTGATCTGAAAGCAGTTAACCACCCAAATAAAGGATTTCTTATATGTATATATATATATATGTATATATATATATATTTTTTTTTTTTTTTTGCTACAGCCTCTTACACACCTTTTTTGGTGTAATTAAGGACATCAGACTATGCTTTGGAAAATATACTGTAAAAGAGCTAAAAGACGTTTTTTTAAACTTGTTTTTTTCCGTTTTATACTCTTGAACTGAAACTCGTAGAGTTCCTGAATGTATAGCTTTGATCACCATCTAAAAGCCTTTATGTGAGTGTGCATATGCACAGGGCAATTCACTGGTATACACGACAGCCCTTAGACAACATGTACCTACAAAACCAAAAAAATGTGTGTGCTACTACAACCTGACGTGATTTGATTATGACGCCTGTTAACTTTGTCTTGCATTGTAATGGCACGATATACGGAGAGCCACACAGCCTTCTCCATTACCGTTTGGTGGTAATGCTGCCGGTAGCGTTTTGTTTTCAGCGACTTTACAAACACTTTGGAGCAGTTTGTTTTTGTAGCGGTCATGGAAATATACTGACCTCTGTGTAATATTAACAGACCCGCACAATGGCTTTGTGGGCAGCCCTTCTGATGCTGTTTTCGGACCACGCACTGTGTAAACTAACAGGAATAGGCCATACCGTTTATCCTAAAAAGAGTTAATACGCAAAATGGTGCCACCCCGTTACCTTCAGTCAGTTTCAGTTTTCCTGGTTTAGCAGAGTGTCCAGATAATGTTTTATTATTATTATTTTTTTAACTCCCCAACGGCAGCTAGTTACCTCCACCACCCCCCATCCTTCTTATCCCCTCTCCAGTCCTCTTGCATGTATAATTATTATTGAGAGCTGTGTTTAATTCCACCCTCTGCTCATGACAGCCTGAGCTGACCTACTTCACGCTCCTGGCTGTGTGAAGTCTCTGAGAGGCCCCCAATACCCCTTTCCACCTCTACCTGTCCACCAGACCTTATCTCCACAGTCCTGACAATGCCCCGCTGGGCTTCTACAGGTGTTGTGATTGGTAACAGGAAGGTCACGTCTCATATTATTGGATGATTTCAATTTTTTTTTTTCCAATTTGCATTCAAACAATCAAAAAAACTTTTTGGTGCATTTTTCTAAACATAATTAAGACAGAGGTTATTTATTCCTTTTAAAACTTTGTTTAACAGTGACACACTGAATGTGCCACAGAATCCATTTATTTTCAAAACCATATTTTGGACACCCCTATAATTTTTTAAAATTAGTAAAACTTATAAACATTTTTGCCCAATATGCAACACTGTGTGTGTGGGTGTGTGAGTGAGTGCGCGTGAGTGCGCGTGTGTGCACACGTGTGTGTGCACATCTGTTGACATTAGCTGCAGTGCGGGGTAGCTCTGAGCTAATGTACCACTCAATTAGCACTGAATTGTTCACTCAGCCTGTCTTGTTTTGGGCTGGTAACAGCACTCTTGAGTAACTGTTTGGCTGTAATCAGTACAACTGTTGACGCAGTGAATGACACAAATGGGGAAGAGGGAACATCAGAATACAAAATACAGTTTACGAAGAAACACGTCAGACTTGTCCTTATCCCTAGATAAAGAGGCACTTCAAAACATGGGCTGGCTAACCATTAACTTTTGTGATGATAACTGAGAAAATTACTGTAATAGCCTAAAACGTATTGCTAGAGAGAACTGCAGTAGGCAAATACAACACAAGTTTCTGCATTCCTTCGTGGTCCCTGCCACTCTATGTCAAACTAGCATCCTACGTTCTGTAGGACTTCAAGTTTGCTTGTGTTAAAAGGTGGAACAGCTTCTTATTTGATTTTCTGATTTTCTTACCTAAGGAGATTTTCTAAAGCAACAGTGCTGGTTGTGAATTACATGCTGCAGTTTCATTGTTCCGTTGTCATGGTGCTTTAAATCGTTTCAGCCATGAAATAAGGACTGAAATTATGGCGTGTGCTTTAAGGTGGGGGAGGGGCGGCTCACCTGCTTACGCTGCAGATCGAAGGTGAGTGCCTCGTTGGTTACGCTGAACACTTTGCCCCGGGCTGGAGTGCACAGCTATGACACAGCTGTCTGTGAAAGTGCGTAGTGGGGCGGAACGTTTGGAGCATGAGGAACAGAAATCAGCCCAGGCGAGTATCTCATTGGTAGTCTCCTTTTGTTGCAAAGGACCTGAGATGGATGCCAAGAAGGGATAATTGATTAAGTATTGACCCGCCTTCAGACATGATGGATTCTGGAAGTCAAACTGCTTACCTCCAGCGTCCCCACTCCTGAGGTGGTAATTGAACTGCACGGCAGTTCACGAGTGTTGGGGGGTGGGGTGAGGAGACCCTGATGTAACACGACAGGGGTGCGGGGCCGGATCCCAAAGCCATCAGCATGGCCTATTTGCGTCGGAGAGACGGCCAGTCGACCTGCGGGGGCTCCCCTCTTCTCTGATCACACCCACGCTGCGATGAGATGAAACACTCATTTGCAGCGATTGGAGCGTTCACGCTCTTGAGCCCTCGATGTTTCAACTCATCATCATGCATTAATATGCAGGCGGAGTGACACAATGCCCAGGGCGTAATTCTATCCACAGCATAATAAATCTGAGGGGATAAATCAGATGATCATGGTCTGGTTTGCTGCAGTCCTTCTGCTGAGGCTCATTCGGGGTGTGCAGCTGAGCTGTTATTACGTGTAAACGTTCAGCTTCCTGACACAACGTGACGCGATGGGCAGCTGTTAGTTAGAGGCGATTGCCTCTGCCCTGCCCGCGCAATCGTATTGTTGATCGCATTTCCACTGATGCTGTGACGCATGGCATCGGACGGGAAAAGGTCGCTCGTCTCGGGGGGGGGATCTGGGTTTGGAGCCCGCCACTGCGTGTTGGTGTCAGTAGACCCGCCGTCCGGATGGACACGGCCTGGTTGGAGTGCTGCGGTGGGGAGGGAGAGGTAGAGAGCAGCTCGATTTCCATTTTTATTAACAATCCGCTTACCTCCGTCACGGAGATGGATGGAAGTGAGCCTGAGGATCAGTGTCAGGCTGCCTCCAGCGTGCCAGGAAGCCTGAGTGGGCATTAACTGGAGCAGGCTCCTGTTACCGAGCAACTCCTGATTCTCTGACACACCGATCACCTTCCTCACGGCCGTCCAGTCATCCTTACTGCTCTGTTCTGATGCAGGAGGTCGTTAGGCAATACCTTCAACTGTAATGCCTCGTCACAGGTCCGATGCTCATCGCCCGCTCTGTGTCAACTCACAGACACGTCGGCAGCGTTTCATTACCTTCAGTCCCTCCATTTATATTTTCTTACATGCATATTGCTTAAACGCGAAACGTTCAAATAACGTTAGCTAAACGTTTGGGTAACCTTAGGAACGTTTAACTAACGTTATCTGAACGTTTCGCGTTTGCCGTGAACCGTCTATTTGTTGAAAACGTTTTCTTTTCACAGTCCGATACGTATTGAACTGAAGAAGCACCACTAGCAAAATCCTTAACTGGACACACAACGTTTGGATGCCCAGGAAAGCGATAGACTTCATTTTGCCAACCGCACTCTCAAAAACGAAAGAGCGCACAAAAGCAAGTGAAAGTGCTACACCCTCTAATTAAACCGTGAAGCGTCCTGCGGTAGCAGCTCCTATTCAGACCTTCACAGAAAGATATATTGTTCTTTTATTAGGCTAGTGTTTAGCTTATCACGACTTCAGCTGCTCCTAATTAAATTTTCAAAGTGAGCACTTACACCACTGACAGAAAGCTCAGCTCTGATGCTTTAAAAAAAAAAAAAAAAAAAGCTGCTCTGGGTTTCTGACTGAGGAAGCTGAATCATCTGGTGTGGGTTACTTTTTCCATCTCTGTAGCATCTGCAGAGCCCCAGCTGGGGTGGGATAGTCCTGTTGGCAAGAAAGAATCAGTCACCTAGTCACTCCCGTCAAGGGCTGGGGGGCTGGGAGCCTGCCTGATGGATTTCACAGGGCCGGAGAGGTGACGGACAGACATTAGCCAGTTATTTCTGTGTGCTTCCGCTCGCCGTGTGGTGTAGGAAGTTGCTCCGGAAGGGGCTCTGTAATGTTCACTAATGGGGCCTGCACCAGGGGAGGTGAGGTCCAGGACACCAAAACGCAGCCAATATGTTCCCTTCCTGCTATTTTCTGTGAAATCGTGAGCATGGCTCTGTGTATCCAACCAGCCCCTGATGAAGGCACATGCGTATGCACGCCTGCCATAGCGAACGGGTGCATCTTCCTCCAGCCTAAGTTCAACCCTGCTCACAGCTCACTCAACCATGAGTTCTTCAG
>JABJVR010009152.1:0-10100 GCA_025773905.1 Chitala chitala
ACACACACAGGTAAATACCATACCTATCACATGGTCTCACACACACACACAGGTAAATACCATACATATCACATTGTCTCACACACACACACACACACACACACACACACACACACAGGTAAATACCATATCTATCACAGGTGTGCCTAAACACATAGACACACACGCACACACACAAACAGGTGTGAAATCTAGCTTTATAGTTTTATGGCCATCATACACGTCCATCCATCCATCCATCTATTTCCCACCCCCTTATCCTGTACAGGGTCACGGGTGGCCTGGAGCCTGTCCCACACAGCCTAGGCATCAAGGTGTAGCATCTTTGCAGCATAAAAAACACTAGCAGCAAAGTTCTTGCTGGACATGAGGAAGGCAAAAACACCAGGCTGATTTAACAGTGTTCAGAGGTAAGAGCATCGCTGCCATTGCTGATCACAGCTGAGCACAGACAGTGCCAACTGGTCCACTGGGGAGAGTCAGGCTCTGCTGCCATCTGTTCTGGGTGGGGGGGAACCAAATGCCACAACTCTCACCACCAGCACAAAACTGCTCATCACCTGCCCGCACCTTTTCATTACGCTGCTCACCCAGATCTCCTGATAAGCAGCAGCTCACAGTCACCTCAGTGATGACCTTCAAAGTCTTGACAGATGCTGGCGAGGACTGATTTGAAGTCCAGGCTTGATCGTGATCATGAGATAGCGGGTAATTCAATGATACTGAGATAAATTATGAGCAGACAAGGGCCTATTTTACATCTTTCTGTGCTCTGAATATGCATGCTCAGTATGGATAAAACAGATTAACCAGACACCATTTTTTGCGAAAAAGTGCATTCCTTTGATTTGGTTTGAGGAATAAACAGGAAAACAATTTTTAAACAATATATTTCTTTATTTTGAAGCATACAGACGAAGTAAGTGTACCAGACTAAAACTTCACAGGTTATTTTACTGTATGAAGTCAAGCATTTATATTTCCATGATCTTATTTTCCAGATGGCGGCACAGTGGTGTGATGGTTAGCGCTGTTACCTCGCACCTCCAGGCCTGGGGCTTGATTCCCACCTTGGGTCTGTGTGTGGAGTTTGCATGTTCTCCCCATGCTTAGTGGGTCTTCTCCAGGTTCTCAGGTTTCCTCCCACAGTCCAAAGACATGCGAATTAGGTTGATTGGTGTCTCCAAACTGCCCGTAGTATGTGTGCCCTGTGGTGGGTTGGCACCCCGCCCTGGGTGTCCCCTGCCCTGCACCCTATGTGTCCTGGGATGGGCTCCAGGTTTCCCGCGACCCTTAACAGGATGAAGCGGTGTAGAAGATGACTGACTGACTATTTTCCAGATGTGTAGCTAATGACATGGCAGAACAAAACTATGGCGTTTTTGGGTGAATGTGTGGCCAGGCAGATTATTTCAGCGTTGACCCATTCGCCCATGGGTGGGGAAGCCGCACTTCACCTCTTACAGCATAGCGAGGGGACGTATGAATTTTAGTGACTCACATGAGGCAAATGAACAGACAGCATGTCAGGCCAGCCTCCCGCTGTGGGCAATTCTACACCATATTTATTTACTGCTCTGGGGCGCAGGAACAGAAAGCTTGATACCTAAAGATATGAAATATTTATTGGTAATTGATAAAGCCGTTTTATGATTCCTCTCGGTCGCAACATGAAATACGTTTTTCCTGCTCACAATAATAACGCTGTATTTACGGTTCAGCACTGGAAAGCGCAACCACATGTGTTGTGAATTTAGATCTGCCATTTTAAATGTCCAGGTAATGAAAAAAATGGAGGTCAAAATTACAAAATGGAGGCCAGCACCCAGGATCCAGCAACACTGACAATTACATTAGTGCTGAGAATGTAATCAAATCAGAGGTCCCCGGAACAGAAAACACTGCTTCAAATTGCTAGTCAGCCGCGCTGAAAATCCATTTGAAAATGCAATCCTTTTCATTTGCCCAAATGTAGTCGGTTTCTGTGGATGTTATTTGTACCAATAAAGTAATATTGATACCTAGTTGTGCGGTAATGACAGGGCAAACATAGTCGTACATTTTAAACCCCTTGAACTGTTTACAATAATATCGCCACAGACTGGGTCCATCCACACAACTTATTTTGTCTTTCTGCAACTGTAATTATATGCAGCCCCATAAACCAAATTTTCCAGCCCCCTCCCTTCTGAAAGCCACCTTCTGAGCTTTCGAGTGTGTTGCGACTATGCTTCCCTCTGGCACACACGGCGATGATGATGATGATGATGATGGAACAAGTACAGGTGTGATAAATGAAGAACCGGCTGGTGATCCCGAGCACAGCATCCCCTCCTTTAATGCAGCTGTGATATTACCCAGGAGGCCTCGGGAGTTAAAAATAATCGCTCAGCAAGTCTCTGCCTCCGTACTCAATCCCTCCTTCCATGTTCCTGCTCAGCAGAGCAACTCATCCATCTTAATTATGCCAAGAAAAGTCGATCTGCACCGTTCTTATGCCCCCCCCCCCTTCCGGATATCACACGTTCAACCCCTACTGGGACACTTTTACACCTAGCCCACTTTTCCCTGCTGTTCTCATGCACAACACATTGAAATTAGGGATGTGGGGGCTCACAGGAACACACACTGGCTGACCGCACGTCCGATCACCGATGCTGTCCTCAACATGGTGTGGAGCGTTCAAACACTTCCTCTCACGCGTGTCTTTCTGTTACAAGGCGTGCTGCGTCACGTGATTCCATCATGTTGGTGTTTTGCTGTCCTGTAAACTCAGTTTGGCGGCACACGTGCAAAAAATGTACATCGTTAGCACAATAAGAGTTCAACAGGACTGTGAGAAAAACCGCCTCGAGCTTGACAGTTGGCTCATAAGTTCATCGTTATGTCTAAAAAAATTTGTACATATCATAAAACGTACCTACATCTTTTGCAATGGTGCCACATGTACGACACAAATTTAACCAGAGCAAATTGTCCACTTAAACAGCAGCAGATTTGAGAGAACACGTGGTGTAGAACGAGGCCCCAGCACAAGACTATGCCTCTCACTCTGCTTCTCACATTCTCAAACCCACTAAGTTTATCCCTCATCTCTAATGAGTGTCAGAAGTGCAGACTTCACAACTGGTATATACCAACAATATTCCATCGACCAGCCTCTTATCGTCCTGTCAGTCTGCGCCTCAAGGGCAAGATGGTTGGGAAGGTATGTGGAGGTAAACACATCATTCACCCTGGCATAGTCTGAGCACAGAAACTAATCATGTGACCCCGCATTTAAGGGGCAACACAGAATCAGCAAAGAACGCTGTGTGTGGCATCCAAGTTGTTTTCATAAGAAAGTCCAGTGGTAGGAGTAATTGTCGTTGTCTGAGGACTACAACGCGGTGCTTAAGAGCTTCCTGTGCATAAAAACGCTCCCCTGAGGGCGAAGTCAGAGAAGGCAAGAAGGAGTTCAGCCCAACAAACATCGGAGAAGACACGGAGGGCTTGTTAAGATCAAGGAGATAAGGGCTGTACTTCATTTACGGATGAAGCGGAGAGGAGCACCAGAATAGGGAAAGGAGGATGTGTGGATTCAGGAGAGTAATGAGGAAGGAAGATGTTCACAAAGCATCCAGTCAGGGTGTGGCCAAAACAGTGCAGAAACAAACGGAACAGAAACATTTCCACATTTACACAGTGCGGCACATTCAGATCCCCGCATCTCAAACGGGCACTGCTGAAACAGGCTCACCCTGAAGTTCAGCCCAAAAATTCAACTGTCAATGAATAACAAGAAAATAACAGTGTTTCTACGTTCTGCAGATCTATCTTGAGACTGTCTGAGACCACAGCTACAGCTAGAGGAATATGTGAACGATTTAACGAGAAACAGGCACGTCTGTGGAGTACCGTTTGAGGTTCTGAACGATTCAGTTTTGTAAAGTACTAGGAAAACATAGTGTGTTTACTGCTTTGGGCTTCTATTTAAAGGTACATATCTCAAAACCTGTTATTGATTTATTCTTGCTTGAAGGGGACATGTAAAAAGACCTAAACACAATGTAAGGGCCTGTTCTCATAAAACAAAAACAGATTGCTCCTTTGTCTGTTTGCCACTTCTATAAACACCACAGATCCAATGAGCCCTATTTATATTCCTAATTCAATTAAGGACAATATTCCAACAAATACGTAAAACATACAGCGGAAAAAAGCAGAATACGCAGATTGTTAATAATTCTTCACTGTCGACAGTAGTTCAGATTTCACACAAAAACGGGCCAAGCGCACGCTTTATAATTCGTAGCCTATTTATGCTTTAAAATGAAATACACGTAAAAGGTACCAACTAGTTGCCATAACAACATTTGTCGGTACACATGTGATACAAAACAGCATTATTTAACAGTTATAAAAGTTCTTTATCACATAAAAGGTTGATTAAAAAAGGTCCTTCCTGATGTTACAGTAGCATTCTCAGGCATGAACACTGGCCTTTTTTGGTAAATTCGTAGCATAACATATCTATAAATACCTATACATCCCTGCACACACTTGTACACTGTATGTACAAGTGTGTGCAGGGATGTACAGGCCCTTACATTGTGTTTAGGTCTTTTTACATGTCCCCTAGGTCTCTAGTAGCCAGTTTTGCCATGAATTCACCATACAGTCCCAGTCTTGCAATGTAATTCACCATACAGTCCCAGTCTCGCCATGTATTTCACCATACAGTCCCAGTCTCTCCATGTAATTCATCATACACTCCCAGTCTCGCAATGTATTTCACCATACAGTCCCAGTCTCGCAATGTAATTCATCATACACTCCCAGTCTCGCAATGTATTTCACCATACAGTCCCAGTCTCGCAATGTAATTCATCATACAGTCCCAGTCTCTCCATGTATTTCACCATACAGTCCCAGTCTCGCCATGTATTTCACCATACAGTCCCAGTCTCTTTGCTACGTGAAGGACAACAGATGAGGAACTGTGACCAGACAGCACAGGGCAGCATGTACACATGTTGCGTTTCCTGCCATCTTGTTTTTAGTTTGCCATTCTATTAGTCTACTCTCTGAAATTCAAGAGCAAACACAAAAACTGCATTCATTCAAGTCTTTGATTTGCTTAAGCGTCTGCTGTGTAGGGACTGCACATCAGAGAGGCAGCAATGCAGGACAGGGGGGAATACTGGAACTGATTACCCAGGGCCTGAGCACAGTGGGGGGGCCCTCCAACAGCCCTAAAATGGCCTTAGGGGGGTGCTAGGGGGCTGTCAGCGAGTATAGATGCACAGGGCCTACAGCCCTCTTGTTTTCCCCAATTCTTTTCTCCTGGACCCATTCACAACATTTCCTGTGAATTTCTAGCCATAAAATGGTTCCATGTTTTTAGTTGTTAATAGCTAACAGTTAATAGTAGTAATAACATATTGTATACTATTCCACAGTATGTGTTGGAAGACAGCTGACAGGTTAGTCTGGCCAAACACCTCACCAGAGGACATGAGCTGCAGTTTAACAGACTGAAAGCTTTGTGTTCTGTGTACTGCTTGTACCGCTGGCCTGTGACTTAGAATATCCTCCAGTCCTTTAGGATAAGCACCCACTTTAATGAGGCAGACCATGAAAGGCGGATTTGATCGGCCCCGGGACTGGACTGTTTTGGCTCTCTGTGAGTCCCTGTCTCAAACTCACGTCCCGTATAGACTCAGACCCGGCAGGTGTGTCATCTCCTTCCTAGCCTCAAAAGTAAAAATTAAACCCAGCATGGGAAAGAAGCACTGAAAGTACTCAGGCCAGGACAGTAAATAAGCAGTGAGAGTAAACAGCCACTCACCGGTTCAAATAAACTTTCCCTTAATTGTTTATTAGAGCGGATTGTACTTGGCAATAAACAGGATAAGAGGAACAGAAATGCCTCGATTCTTGTGTGCTGTGCTTTCCTGTAAAAGCTGGTATGTTTTTGTTTGCTTACGTGATTTTTTTTCAACAGTTCCTCAAATTAAGATGAATCTCACTGCAAGGATGTCCTAGGAAAGTTAATGAATAATGATATAAGGGCATACTTTTTCACAGTGATAACTTTTAACACATCAGGAAAAAATATCTTTGTTTTTAATGCAGAAGATGTAATTTAAAAACGCATTTTCTTTTAATTTTAGAGCGGACAAAACATATTCTTGGTAAGAAAATAACAGACAAGAAAATGTGATGCAGTACTATTAAAGCCATTGATATTGGTCACATAGATAATTTGAACTGATCTGTTTAGCCTACCCAGAACACAAGAAGTCAACAGCTCATTTGTATCACTGAGAAATCGATGGCTGGATTTGTCACATTCTGTCAATGAATGAATAAGCCCTCAGTCTAAATGAACACTGATGCTGCAGTTCCCTTTGTCTGCTAAGACTTCACAGGAAAGCACAGAATAACAGGGTGTTGCATATGTGTGCAGAAGGGGCAGAAGGGTAGGGTTAAAACACAGAAGTTCTGACAGTAAAATCATTGCATTGACACAAACATGACTTGCTGCTGGCTAAAGTTCTCCTGACTGTCCCCATTCATTAGCCACACCTGTGTTCCTGAGTCCCAAAACATAGGTGTTACCTCTGATCTTAATAACTCATTAAGGCTGAACACTGCTGGTCCTGATGATGTGGGAGGGGTGACCAAATGATCTTAAAGGGGATGTATTTGGTACAAACCACAACAACATGAAAAGTTTTCTACAGCATTTCATTTTTCCTCGTTGCAATTTTTTCACGCAAATGTCTGGTGAAATGCAAAGCCAACAGGCTACCTTGTTTTCTCAATCTTGTTGATCAGCAATCATTCTATCACCACCTATCTATAGCAGAATATAGACAGTTGCATCCAAGTTCATTTAGCAGCTCTTGAATAAACAATGCTGGCCATACATGTTAGCACTGAAAAGCTACACACACAAATAAAGCACTTTTCCACAAGTGTTGGTGTTATGAGTGCATAATGTTAGGCATTCTACTCAAGCTGCTACTGTGGCATACAGAGGAAGTTTCTGGGGAACCTGGGTGGGGTGGTACTATCTTATCAGCTGGTTAGCATGCAAACAGGGCTGTCCTGCTTACTCATGGCCTCAGACCACACGGGTCATCAATTAACTCCAGGTTGTAACGGTATAACACTGCCTGGCCGTCAGTCACCTGGCTCAGACCTGTTATTCAGTGCTTTCCTGTAAAGTCTTAGCAGACAAAGGGAATTGCAGCATCAGTGTTCATTGACCCTGCATTGTAAAACCTGCAGGACTCCAGACCCCAAGCCATAGACCCTGGTGAAGAGAGGCTTACTGAACACAGACATGTGTATGTGCAGATAGTGGAAAAAAAAACCACAGGAGTATAAAACAACCGTCTGCCTAACACCTAGGGCGTAACGGTATTATAACCTGAGTGAAATCACATTTTACCAATTTACAGGAGAATCCACATTTAATTTGTGAGGTATGAAAACATGAGTTTCAGATATTTGGTGAAATATGTTTCTTCGAATGAATGTCCTTTAACATGCTCAAACTTAGTGTGTTATCTGACCAATGGTGCTGATTGTTCTTTTGGATTGGATTGTGTCTGTAGCAGGACGACTATTTCACAGGACTGTGTGTGTGTGTGTGTGTGTGTGTGTGTGTGTGTGTGTGTGTGTGCTTGAAACCCAGTCCAATGTGTGTTGGTCTGTGTCACCTGGGGTAGACTCTTAGAACCCACAAGACTTCGTTCAACAAGAAGTGGTCAAAAATGGAATTCAGTGTGGTAATGTTGTTACATACCTGGAGTTGTAGTTACACGGAAGTAACCAAGACAGTAAAACGTGTACCGGACCGTCCAGTTATGCTTTCATGACTGTGATGTGAGTTAAGAGTGTTTGTTATAATGGCGCTGTACACACCTGGTAAGGGTAGAGAGTGACGCCATTGGCACAGGACATGGACCAGGTACCGTCCACATACTGTTGTGGTTGGGTGGAGGCGGAGCTGAAGGCATTACTGTTACTGTTGCCAGGGCTCGCAGGCAGGTGGAGCTTGGCCGCGTGGTCTGGAGACCCGTTCTTCTTCTCCACCCTGCTCACCACACCCAGGCTGTTGGGTTTGGGCCCGTGTTTGGCATGGCCGGCATAGATGCTGGGGGCGCCTGAGACAGGGGTCGCTGAGGCAGAGGAGCCTGCCACGGGCAGGTGGACCCAGTCCCGGGGGGCGGCGCCAGCAGTGCGGGGGCCAGACGGGCCAGTGGGAGACCCCGGCGAGCGGTCGCTCTGCTCCAGCGTCATCACCATGTGCACAGCCTCCTGCTTAAGCTGGCTCAGGTGTGTGGCACACACGTCACAGCGGCCGTCACGCTCGCTCCATGCCTTCCTCGTGCTGTTGGGCACCTGAAGTTTGTCATGGAGCAATACGGGAAACGCGGGGTCCTGCAGGGGACAGACAAGGGGAGGGAGGACATTCAAGATGGACTGCTGGTCTCCACAACCCAACACCGTTAACTTAGCAACATGCAATTTGTCATTATCAAGTAATGGTGGGAAGAGACAACCAATGGGGAAGATATTCATATTACGGGGGCGTGGCTTAACCGCTTTCTGCTTCTACTGTCTGTCATCCCTTATAAGCAAACAGAAACATTCTGTGGGTGAGAAGCGTTAAAATACAAAAGGAAAAGCTAAAGAGATGTAGGAGGGGAGGAGAACAACCATTACTGATAGCTACTGGCACTATTTAAGCAGAGAGACACTAAAAACCATTATTCCATTTGTACAGCTGTCATAACACGACATTTTAACACCTTATGTAATCGTGACAATTTCTGTTATGGTGTTTTAGTTTCATAGATGCTTATTGCCTCATTTAACCTTTCTGAAATGTGGTTTACTACCACACATATATTCCACTTCTGCTTTATGTTTCCATTTTCTCATTGCGTTGAATAAACATATTTATCTTTCTGTACCACTAGAGGCAGTACACCACCCAGCAGTAAAAAATATGATAAGCATGCTGTGGAAATGTGTTGTTGTGAGGAAAAAGGAAACAAAAGTGCAACAGGCATCCCAGCACCATTTTTCATGCTTTTAGTTATACTCCCCTTAGCAACAGGTCATAGCAACAGAGACCAGGCAGCACAGTTCTCATCAGCAGTGTTTTCAGGACCATGATTTGTCTCTCTTCTGACAGCGTAAGCAGTGTTTCATATTAAGCTGGGACCTTATAGGCCTTTCGGAGAATTAAAAACCTTCCAGGTGTTTCTTTCTAAGTGCGTCTCTTCACTTTATGGTTGGTATTAGTATGCAATACAAAAATAAATCGGCTGCAATTTCTCTGTTCCGCATCACCTTGACGTTTTCCTCTCATCTTTTTAGAATGAATGCACCATGATTCTCTCTTTATTACGCAATTTGCAGCTCCAGTGTATCGTTGCCCTCTTTGGGCTTGAAAATTTAATGCAATTGAGTTTTCAAGATCAGTAGCAGGAACGCAAATTGGACAATATACTCTACAGCATATCTACAATTTCGTGCAATTACATGCTTCAAGAGGTTCTAAATGCAGCTATTTCCTCCGTTAAACATAATTTTCACATTGTTTTTTTTGTATTTAAAATTATATTGCCTATCATTTCATAACAGATTTTAGTGTGTTACACACTTTAAAGATAAAAAGAGCATAAAAAATAATCAGACCCGTGGAAAATATCTACTTTCCTACAAAATTTGTACTGGCAAAAATTTTTTTCAATATAACAGGAAAATTGTTTGGTTTTGTATATGTTCTGCAGCCACAAATTATGCAATGTCCTGTTGAGGACATAAAATGTAAACTTGAGCGTTGTCTTGCTAGAAGCAGCTCAGAATTTGTTTACAAACTGTATGCTGTCACTTCAGAAGTGGATAAAGTTAAGTGTGATACACTGAGTCACTTTGCGTTCTGTCTGATTGCTCCCTTCCTGAACAGTTTGGATAAATCCTGCACGGTGTTCCCTGCCACAAAACCACTGGATGGGGTCACAAAACTGTCCAGCTTGTGTGTATGTGTGTGTGTGTGTGTGTGTGTGTGTGTGGGGGGGGGGGGTTTACACTGC
>JABJVR010009154.1:0-10099 GCA_025773905.1 Chitala chitala
TATATATATATATAAAACTGCTTATTTGAAAACAATGAAACTACACAATAGTTGCTTTCTGTTTAGTATTTTGTAGTGTCAAGGTGAACGTCCTTCAGAAAAGAACAAAAGGTGGTAGAACTTTTAATCATACAAAAGCACAAGCCCTCCACAGATCAGTTTACTACATGTGTGTATTAAGCTGTTTGTGCTGGAGTGGTGGTTAGCACTGCCGCCGTGCACCTCCTGGGGTTTGGTTCCAACCTTGGGTCTGTGTGTGTGGAGTTTGCATGTTCTCCCTGTGCTTGGTGGGTTTTCTCTGAGTTCTCTGTTTTCCTCCCACAGTCCAAAGAGATGCAGGTTAGGTTGATTGGTGTGTCCAAATTGCCTGTTGTGTGTGACCTGTGGTGGGTAGGCACCCTGCCCTGGGTGTCCCCTGCCCTGTGTGCTGTGGGATGGGCTCCAGGCTTCCCTCTGACCCTCACCAGGAATAAGCGGTTAAGATAATGGATGGATGTTCACTGTGAGTAAGGAGCTGCCTGAGGTTGATGTAATTGTGGCTAATCAGTAGATTATTTGGTGTTTTTCTTGTGTTTTATTGCAGCAGTCTTCATGTTGACACAGAATTATCATTACTCAGCAGACATCAAGGGCACTAAGAAGCTACCAAAATTTCTAACTAATTAATGTTACCATGCACACCTAGAAAATGAAAGCATTAACAGGGTTGAATTTTTGTAATCTGGAAGACCAGGTGATGGCTCTATTACAGGAGAAGTGACATCAGTTCTAATTGGGGACAATAAGGGTCTTGCTGCTGGTTCTTAACTGCATTTGTGATCATCTTTTAATTTATTCACTTTCCTCTCCCTGCCGCTGGAGTCAGCCTTTGTTACCAGTCTGTCACGCACCTCATTTGCATTTCAAGTGCTGGAGCTGCACAGGAATCGCTTGCGCTTGACTTAGAGGAGCTTTATGGAAGACAGTGCTACCAAAGGCAGGCACATCATCCCTGCATGCCTGACATGTGGGTTAGCGTACTCCCACAGGCATTGCAGTGTCATTAGCAGGATTAATCAGGGCCTAATTTCATAATGACTGCTGTTTTAATGTACTTGAATGAGCAGACTCTCTTCAGTCATTACCACCATTTTTCCAGAGACATTTAATTAATCTAACCTTTACCAGTACATTTACTATTGCTAGTGCATTTTAAAATCAGAGATTAACCAAATACAGTTTAATGTCTGCTGAGTTAGTGGGACGTATTTAACTTTTAATTGACCTGCAAATAAGGGCAGTTGCTTTAATATGAAATAAAGTAATTACAAGGCATATTGACTATAGTCATTATTTCTAAAACCTCAACAAAGAATAATGTGAAAGAATTATTTAATTATTTCTTGTATTTGGTGATTTGATCTGTAATTTTGTGGATCTAATGCAGTCAAGATCTCTTGTCTATGTAAGAACTATAAATTAAACAAGAGCTCCCAACCATCAATTAAAATTCATGCAAATATATTTTCATATAAATTCTTCCATGTATAACATTTATACGTTATTTAAAGAGATTATTTTGAAAAAAAAATGCATGTAATGCCTTCAATGATTTGTTGTGCCACACAAATAAAAAGAAAATGTTTATGTTAGTTATTTAACTGCCATGATGTTACTGATTTTAAGGCCTGCTAGGTCCCCAGGAAAAGCTTAGATGACATGTCTTTGCTTACACACACACACACACACACAGACACACACACACACACACACACACAGACACACACACACACACACACACAGACACACACACTTACTATTATTGAAGAAGGGTGAAGTAAAACACATTACACAGCAGTGTTCTGACCTCATTTCATTCTTAGAGGCTATATCGCAGGTTGGAAGTTTACACTCTTTTCGGGTGTTATAAGTTTCTGCATCTCGAATCTGGAATTAGACCACTTAAATGTACATTGGTAGCTAATTGTTTAAAATTAATATCAAAGGATTGCTCAGATGGCTCAGTGGGTAGACCATCAGGCTGGAATGCAGGAGTTCAGAGTCCCAGCCAGGCGTGTCCTTAAGCAAGACAGTCAAATGCTAGCTCCCTGGGTGCAGCATGGGGCTGACTACTCACTGCTTGTTTCAGGGGATGGATTAAATACAGGGAAATAATTTTCCTCAGGGATTAATAAATACTATAAAAATGAAAACCCCCAAAAATATATAGTGGTGAAGAACAATGATCTGCTTCAGCATTCCAGACCCACGAAACCATTCATGTTTCAGGGCAGTCTGGGTGCAGTCCTATAAATCAAGTGAAATTTTGTTTGGAGTAAGGAAATAATTCAGAATTCTCTCCCAGGTATCTTCATGTCTCTGATGACCAAGAATGCTGTTTATAATGTCTGAGCGTTATGATGTGGTGGGGGGGGGGGGTCATTTTAATCCAATTTCATCATGTTTGATCTTGATGTACACTGGGAATACTGGGTGATAATTGGAAAAAACCTCTATACTGAGTAGGCCAAATTGTTTTTATATCTGAGAAATTCATACATGGCTGAGGTGGAAAGAACCATAATGACTCTGAAAATATATTTTTATGAGTCAGATATTATACATTTTGTTTATATAAAACTCAGATCAGCTATTCTGCTTTATTAATTTTAATAATAATAATAATAATAATAATAATAGTCAATCTGCTGTTTCAACCCTCTTGTGGGGAGCACCTGAAATTTCTAACATTTCATAGACTAACACCAAACAAAAGTAATCAGGCCTGCATAGCAAGTTGTGGTCCTGTATTTATTTTATTCCATGTTAACATGTGTAATTAACTTAACAGCTGATGCTACTTTTAATACAGAAACATGAAATCATAATGTGAGAGTCCATCTATCCATCCATTATCTTAACCGCTTAGTCCTGGTGAGGGTCACGGGGAAGCCTGGAGCCCATCCCAGAGCACATAGGGAGCAGGGCAGGGGACACCCAGGGCGGGGCGCCAACCCACCACAGAATGTGAGAGTCATACAAACTGAAATTCTCCATGTATTATGTTAATAATGGTGTTAATAACAGTAACAACATGTAGTCTTCTTTAAAAACGTATTCAGAGAACATGCTACTATGAGCAACAAACTATGAATGGAGTTTTAATTGGCTTGTAAATGTTATATTTACACAGTTACAGTAATGCCCTACTTTTAAATATTCCACCATGACAAACTAGTACAATTGTCCTTAAATTAATGGAAGACTAGGATTCATATGAATAAAGCAGGTATCTATGTCCTACTTACAGGATGTGATCTCAGGAAAAAAATAACACATCAAGTTATTTGTCCCCCTGTCCCCTCCAAAAAAAATAAAAATCCTGGAGGCTGCACTGGTTATTCCTGCCTGCCAGAGCATGCTCAGTTATGTCTCTGCTCTTGTCACACGTAGATTGTGCTTGGTACAAATTGGCGGTGTGGGACAAGCTCCGCCTATAGCACACATGGTCCCCTGTTACTTGACCTTTCACAAGAGGCTCACACACAGAGCCAAGTTAATTTAACTAGGCTCCGCCCCTGCTCCCAAGGGAAAGGCATGCTAAGCCCAGGAAACAGATGCTGAGGTCTGCCATTGTTCGCTCTGCTCTGCCACTGCTGCCAGAATTGCTGCTGTGCTTTTCATTCAGTGTACTGCTTGAAATTACTTTTTTCCTGCCATACAAAACCCTTGTCTTTTTAAACATGTTGTTCTTGTACCTTTACTTGTCATAAGTAAAAATAAAAAATGACACAACATGACACCATAACAGACCGCAGCAAACCTAAATGTGGCCTAATAGGGCAGTGAGAAAATCGTACTGTGATGGGTGTCATGGGATAAATTCAATAATCAAGCAATTATCACCTAGAGCTTCAACCCCACCCCGCACCTTGCAGTCAACTCTGACTTTGCTATACTTAGTTCCCAAAAGTATGTATACAGCAGTGTGTCAGGAGGTATAGTAGAGAATTTATTAAATAAAGGAAAGTATTAGTCATCAATTAATCCATTTGCCTAGTTCTAAATTAATCTTAGTAATATACAAAGTAAATTCATTTACAGGCCCACAACAGTAAACTAACAGCATACACACCTGTCACATTTCCATTTACTGTCTTCCATGAGTTCATGAAGCTTTGAAATCTTTATGTTACTCTTTTTTAATGATGAAATGATGAAAACTGGCAGTGTGACACTAGAGGTTACCTAAGAGGGACAGTATCTACAGAACCTACTCTAGGTGTGTGGATGTTCTATATTATAGCTCTTCTGCAATTTATTGAAATCTATCAGATTTATAAGATATTCCTGAAAATGAAGCCCATCCTCTTTAGATTTTGCTGCACTACTTTTGATCCTTCGGTCTAAGACAAAGCAGAGAAATAGACTATGCATGAAAAAAGCCTCAGCACTACAGCTGCACATCACTGGGCTTCAGCACTACAGCTGCCCATCACTGAGCCTCAAAACTATAGCTGCCCATCACTGAGCTTCAGCACTGCAGCTGCCCATCACTGAGCCTCAGCACTGCAGCTGCCCATCACTGAGCCTCAGAACTACAGCTGCCCATCACTGAGCCTCAGCACTGCAGCTGCCCATCACTGAGCCTCAGCACTACAGCTGCCCATCACTGAGCCTCAGAACTACAGCTGCCCATCACTGAGCCTCAGCACTGCAGCTGCCCATCACTGAGCCTCAGCACTACAGCTGCCCATCACTGAGCCTCAGCACTGCAGCTGCCCATCACTGAGCCTCAGCACTGCAGCTGTCTTAGCCTCATCAATGCAGCTGCCTATCATTGAGGGATGACAAGGTCAAGTGTCTCACGTTGTGAGACATTGTGCTCTTACATGTGTGGTTTCTATGGAATGTAAGTTTGTTGGATTGTCATTGACAAAGTTTGAAAATAAATTTTGAAAATCTGCATTGGTCAAACATGCAAATATCAGAAAAAGGTTTAAGGGTACACAAGTCAAAATAAACATTTAGACAAGTTGCCTTCTAAGACAATATATGTTCTGTTGTCATGCACAGTAAAAATCAATGATTTACGTGGCATGAAAACAAACTGCCTGCCTGCCATAGGCCAAAGTCATAATTACCAGACCTGAAGTGACATATTAAACCTCTAATTCTGAATATCAATGAAAGAGCATTGTATGGCTGATATGTATGCTTAAATGATATATCATTTAAAAATTGTGTAATTTATGGAATTTAATTAGAAGATTTAATTTAAATCTTCTAATTAAATCTTTAATTTTTTAATTTAACTGTGTGAAGGTGATCAAGTTCATAAATAACTTGAATTTTTCTCTGTGACTGTAATGCTGTTTGAGGACATTAATTTTTTTCAGTAAAGGTTATTATTAAAAACAATACAACAAAAACAAACGTGAAAAAATTATATAAACAGACACATTGCCAACTTTGAAGAGTTCTGCTCTGGTTGCAACATATACTACATGCCAAAATCTCTACAATAACAAGAATCTGAATACTTTAACTGCCCAGAATTACTACATCAAATACATTTATTCATCAAGTTTTAGGCAGGTGTAAAAAATGCTAAGGAAGAATGCTTTCAAAACATATATTTTATTTTTTTTATCAATTTACAAAATGCAAAGTGAGTGAACAGAAAAATCTAAATCAAATCAACATTTGGTGTGACTACCCTTTTTCAACGTGTGCTGATCAAGTTGTTTTGAAGAAGCACAAAGAAGCAGGCAATGTTGAGGACCATAGACACAGTGGTTGGCCAAGGAAACTTCATGAAGCAGATGAAAGACACATTGTGCTTACTTCCCTTCAACATCAGAAGATGTCCAGCAAAGAAACCAGTGGGACCCGGGTAGACCCATCTACTGTCCGGAGAAGTCTGGTCAGAAGTGGTTTTCATGGAAAAACTGTGGCTAAAAAGCCATACCTCCGACATGGAAACAAGGCTAAGCAACTCAGCTATGCATGAAAACATAGGAACTGGGGTGCAGAAAAATGGCAGCAGGTTCCCTGGACTGATGAGTCAAAATTTGAAATATTTGGCTGCAGCAGGAGGCAGTTTGTTCACCAAAGGGCTGGAGAGCAGTACAGTAATGAGTGCCTGCAGGCAGCAGTGAAGCATGGCTGAGGTTCTTTGCAAGTTTGGGGCTGCATTTCTGCAAATGGAGTTGGAGATTTGGTCAGGATTAACTATGTCCTCAATGCTGAGAAATACAGGCAGACACTTATCCATGATGCACTACTATCAGGGAGGCCCCAAATTTATTCTGCAGCAGGACAACAACTCCAAACATACAGCCATTGTCATTAAGAACTGTCTTTAGCACAGAGAAGAACATGGAATCCTTGAAGTGATGGTTTGGCTCCAACAGAGCCCTGATGACAATATCATCGAGTCTCTCTGGGATTACATGAAGAGACAGAAGGATTTGAGGCAGCCTACATCTACAGCAGATCTGTGTTTAGTTCTCCAAGATGTTTGGAACAACCTACCTGCTGATTCCCTTCATAATGTGTGTGCAAGTGTACCTAGAAAAATTGATGCTGTTTTGCAAGCAAACGGTGGTCACACCAGATATTGATTTGATTTAGATTTCTCTTCTGTTCATTTCCTCTCTGTTTTTGAAAGCATTCTTACTTTACAGCATTTTTTCACACCTGCCTAAAACTTTTACACAGTACTGTATATGAAATATTCTGTACACAACCACCATGTTTCATCCAACTGGCATCTTCTAATCATATCTTAGTCAGACCTGCAGTGCTGCACATTAAGCTGACCTGAAAATTAGATTTTTTGCAGTGTTAATGTAATAGTGGGAAGTTCCAAAATTATGCATGAATCCTTATTATTGAGTACTGAACACTGGAGAGTTTGGTGTGACCAGGTCAAATGGGAGCAAGTGAAAATAAATGTTGTGCATGATCAGGCAAGAAGTTAATTAGAAGTGAGGAAAATGTAGCATGTGTGTCCTGAGCAGAATCTGGGAATAAGTACAAGGGGCTGAAATGTTCTATAAAAAAGTGGAAAATAGTGCAAAAAATAAATAAATAAAAGAAATTATTACTGCCAAACAATGAAAAGGTAAAAATATAAATATTCTCTACCTGTTTGTGTTTTGATACGTACACTAATTACATCACAAATGCATGCAGCAGTTTTTGGATATGACTTCAGTTGGAACAGCTACTGTCTTACAACGTACAGCTACTGATTTACTTCAAAGAACTGTTTATAGCAAAATATAACCTCAAGAAACCCCAAGACACATGGACCCCAGTACATTGAATCAGTTCACAGCTATTTTGACAGGTAGGACTGCAAAATAAAAATGAACATAAACCCACACATGCATATCAACAATATAATATTATATACATTCAATATATATGGTTGCAAAGTTGTATTGTCATTCAGAATAAACATCAGAATAACGGACGAAGTTTGATTTATGGAACTTTGACAATGATGGGGTGGTTTGACCATGAGTTTAGTCTAGCATGGTGTGAAACTAACAAACATCCACGAATTGCAGTTGTTTGGCCGAAACCATCATGCTAATTGTATAGGTCAGTGGAAAATGACCAAACAGGTTAAAGTTGAGAGCAACTGAAATGCACATTAAAGCAGCAGTGTGTTGAAGGGCATTTATAAATGTGCAACACTTTCAGCCTTAAAGCAGATGGCCTACTGCAGCTGAAGCCCACACTGAATTTAGACAGTCCTTTGATACGAACAACATAAGTGTATAAATCCATCCTACCTGGTGTCAAAGGCTCAGGCACATTGTAATAAACTTAATGATTTAACCTCTGAGTTCATTATAAAACTAGATAAAGTTGTTATTTTGATTGACCTAAATATTCATTGACAGTGATACATTGACCCCTATAGGCAGACATACATGACATACAGACCTAATGATCACTATTGAACTTCATGGCACATTGTGTCCTTCAGATAACTCCTGCGTTAGTCCCATTTTGATCACGTTTAAGACTGAACATTACGCTGTAAACATGATGACAGCAGCTCAATGGGGCAAATTCACAAATCTTGTATATGCAATGCATAATGCTAACTTCGTTCATAGCACAAATGTTAATGGAATTGCATACAAGTGTAATACAGTGATTAAGCATGTTGTCAGTGATAAAGCTTAGTAAAAAATAACACAAACAGGTTTGCAGGAATGATGCAAGTTGGTGCACACATGGAAGACTAAGTGGTTACAAGTATTATCAACAAGAATAGCCTGATACCTTCCCCAATGTGAGAAGGTTCAACACACTGGTCATACAACACACAGCTCAAAAATTGTTGGAAACTAATTGTAATGAATAAACACAACCCCCACATCCTATTTGGAAATCTGTTTTCATTTCACATATTGAAAGTGTTGGCAGTAAGCTGTTTAGTTAGAGGGCACCTAGACTGAGGAGCTCTTTGTCTGCCTATGTATGTGATGCATGCTGATCTGTTTTTATATCCCAACTACAGACCTATTTCCTTACTTTAACCTACTCACATCACCAGAGCCAGGGAGTTCTGACACTTATTCTGACATGTCCCATGGGGGCTGGGCAGCCAGTTGACCTGGGTCCCCCAGAGCTTTGTCTTCTCCACATTGTGGACCTCTTGGATCTTCTCCCCCATTTTCATTTATATTTAGCTTAGCTGTGTGTTTACTTTTTGTACTCGTTCCTGTTATGTGCTTTGAGGGCACCACAGATGTGAATGGCACTATATACAATGAGATTGAAATGGTGTATGCCATGTTTTCCCTTTAGGCCCTTTAATACTAGCTGAGCATAACATTAATTCCACAGTCTACCCAAGTATTGCTGGTGATCATGTTCATCGCCGTATGGCCTTGGTTACTTATCTTCTGATGGCTACTGCCAGCCAAATAACGTATCATCTCACAAATCACGTCATCTCAAGTGAGTTCCATGAGCATGAGCTCCGTGTGCTCCAGTGGCTTCAAAGTCAACAGATCTCAGAGTACCTGAGGAGACTAACACCATGAATATGCAGCTTGTGTTAATTGTAATAATTGTAATTGTAAAATAATAACTTGCTGTTTTCATGACAAATGATTGCATAGCATTCACAATAAAAATGTTTGAATTGTTGTTTAGGGAGTGTTTTGGAAAAGAAAAACATAAGGAGTGAAAGTGTTGCTGATGAGTAGTGAAGTCCGTTGTATTCAATAACAGTTATCTGCTTCCACAAGTACTACACAGGTCATGACTGTATTGTTATCTTGTCACCATGGACAATTTTGGGTGAACAATTACCATTTGGTCTTACATTAACTCTGCTAGGTAAGATAATAAAAATAATGAAATATAATTGTCAAAATTATTTTTCCAAATGACATAGAGGCACATTGATTATGTCCTGTCTCCCATAATATTAGCAGTGTGCAGACAAGAAGTCTTTGATTGTACTAACTAATGTGATTAAAATACTTCTTGGTAAAGATCTGCACTGTAACCTTTTGCAGATCTTTTTTCTCCATCTCTGACACCTTAGTTTTTTCTTTCTGTGAATAACGTGTCATATCTACTGAAAGGGTGTGTACACAGGCCACTACAGAGTCTGCTAATTGGTTTTAAATGATTTCATAGCACTTATGTTAATCAACACTAACTGTGATAGACATGATTATGTGGAAAAAAAATGTGCATACATAACAGTAAATCCCACATGAACACAGAAATTACAATAAAATCCGCATTGTGATTCTGTGAAAACTAAACTCATTTTTATCACTTTGTACGTAAAAAAAATCACAGTGCTTTTATCAACGGTGCTTCCTAAAAATACTCACATCAGCAAAGGAAATGTTTTGTCCCTAAACAAAGGAAAGGCTATTGTCACCACCACTTCCATATCTACTGCAGTGGTTGGAAATTTTAGGATGTTAGATGTCATGGCCATGACTACCAATTAATAAACGCCAACAGCATATAAACTGTAAGTATGGTTGGCCTTCCATCCATCCATCCATCCATTATCTACCGCTTATCCGGGGCCGGGTCGCGGGGGCAGCAGTCTAAGAAGTGACCC
>JABJVR010009155.1:0-10099 GCA_025773905.1 Chitala chitala
GACCCAAGGTGGGAATTGAACCCCAGGCCTGGAGGTGCGCAGCGACAGTGCTAACCACCACGCCACCGTGCCGCCTCCAAGTATTAAATATTAATATCCAGTTCACATGTGAATTTCACTAGCACCTTGTCATCTTGAGTCACATCCGTACTCTGCCCAACTGAATTCTGCCTTACAGAGTGGTGGGAGGAGGGGGGGGTACTCTGGACCACGTTACCTTGTTCTCCCCCGGCAGCGGCTCGATTCCAGTTATCTTGCGGCCCACTCTGTTCCGTCCCCGAGTTGACCGCACGTGAATCTGGGTGTGGTATTTCAAATGCTAGACAGGGGAGAGTGTTTTGTTACATCAATTTCATAATGCTTTTCTTTACTGAAACGTATTTCTATAAAAATCTTCATATCACTCCATCATATCCCACCTTTAATACACATAAAATTTTCTCAAAAAATTCAGAAAATGGTGCAGAGATACAGACACTAAAACATAATCTCTGCAACTCTATACAAGACTTGTTTTAAAACCTCCTTCTTTACAGCTAAGGGAACGTGAGACAATGTGGGATTTTGATTCAGTGCCTCTTGCTTGCTGCGTAACTGAATCCATTAAGAGGTGCCTTTAGCATGTCCTGAGAGCCTTTAACAAGCTGCAGACTGGACCTGGCATAAAGTCAAGCATGTGCCCCTGTCCCTTGTGTTGACACAAGGTGATTGTGACCCACTTTCTACTGCTAGTCCTAAACTCCACATGGTAATCTGCCAAATAATCGTTACACTGCATCACTTCCTAACAGCACATGAGAAGTTTTGTCAGATCAAAACTCAACCAGTCTCATAGTGAATCTAGTGAGAAGTTTCTTTTCGAAGGTAGTCCAACACGTATTAGTAGTAGTATATTTAACGGTCTTGGTATACCGATCCGAGATCATGTTACCTCCGTGTCGTAAAAAATGCAGCGTCCGTCGTAGGTGCCAATGACAGCATACTTCCCGTTCTGGCAGAAGTTGGCAGCAGTGATGAGCCGGGTCTGCCCGTCCACCTCGTTCCACAGTGCCACCTTCTTGTCCGGGATGTTCCAAAGACGTAGCTTCCCATCCAAGGAGCCGCTGAGGAAATAGCGGTCGTCCTGTAACAGAAAGAACGTGTTGGCATGCGAGTTTCGCCAAACAGCTGATGACAGGTTCAGCTGACGCCAAGTGTGAAAATCACTCATTTTAAGACACACAGTATTTACACACCAAACATTACACAAATGAACATCATGTACTTTCATTTTCGCTCATTTTCCATTGCTTGCTTTTCCCAGTTACTCTGGAAATAAGATCTGTTAGCATCTATAGCAGTACAGTGACAGTACACTGAATCAGTTGTCCAACAGCAAATCACCACCTTAAAGTCAAACAGAACCATCTTCCATCATGTGGTGGAAAGGGTTATATACGTACTCTAGGGTGAAAGGTAATGGCCGTGACGAAGTCTATGTGCTGGAAGCAACACAAGCACTCTCTCCTGGATATGTGCCACAGCCTGACTGTCTTGTCCATCGATGAAGACAACAGGAAGTAGTTCTAACAAGTGACAAAAAATAACCCAAGGTGCAAGAAGGTTCATTAATTACATAAATGTCTGATCACTGAGGCAGAGAGTGAAGGATTAAAAATAAATAAATAAATAAAAAACCAAGTAGCTAATCACCTTTGACCAGGACAGGTCCAGGAGGTCAGCTGTGTGACCTTTGTATTTACAGAAGGGGACCTGGCGAAATGGGACATTTCTGTCCTCTGTGTCCGGATCCTCTCCGACGCCTAGGACCTGGGGACAGTGGCACAAAGGTAAGGAGAATCAGACGCCTGAGAGCAAATATGTACCGAAGGTCAAATCCTAAAACAAGACCCAGTACATACAGAAAAACTGCTTACCCCACCATCTGTGTCTGATTTGGAAGAGTTCAAGCTTTCCTGGGAGGGGGATGGGGAAACTCGGCCTGTAGGGGGAGGGGGTGCACTGATGAACTCTATGAACTCTGTATATGCAGTGTACGAACATATGAGCACAGCCAATACTCACATGCCCCAGCCTGTAACAACACCTGTCTATGAGCCAAGAATGTGACTGTATTATTTATTTATTTATATACATATTTTTTTGGGACTCCGCTCGTACCTTCTGTGTTGTACTTCAACCTCATGTTGTTGAAGTAGTCAAAGGCATTTTTGAGGACCCAGATGCGCACAACATTGTCCTGTCCCGCAGTGGCCAAGAGTCTGCCACAGTGAGAGAACTTCATCGTCCACACTGCGCCCTGCAAAAAACAGTGGTTGCATTTTAACCGACAATCCATCCATTTGGGGTTGAGCTGAGAAGATGCCATTTCTGCTTTCTGTACCCATTAATGCTGCAGGAACTAGACCACTGCTCACACAGACACACTTACCATATGCTCCCCGCTGAGGTCCTGGACCATCTTGACCTGGTCAAAGTCAAAGGGACCCTTAAAACCATGGGCTACCTTGAATTTAACCGGCCTGTTGTAGGGCATGCCTTCATCGTCACTGGAAGACGGATCGTCTTGGTCCGTGTGAAACACTGAAATCCGTTCAGAAGATGGGCCGTAAGCCTAAACAGCTTTATCAGAACCATCACACTGAAACACGGCAAACTCCGTGCGAACATTAGCCATACCTTCATCACGAACACTCTTCACCTTGTTGACGGCCTTTTCACCATATTCCTCTGCCAAGTGTTTGGCCTTCTTCACGGATTTTCCCAAAAACTTCTTGAGCTGTGTGCTGGGAAACACACCACTCTGCTTAATCACACTGGCATTCCGAATGGGAAGCCTAATGGTACACGCACACGCACGCACGCACGCACACTGGTGTTATGAGCCTTGGATTTTATAAGCATGAAAATTCTCATGCAACAACTAACAAAACACAGATGACTCTAAAATGAAACATAAAGGAATGAAACTGGTTTTAAATATCCACCTTCCCATTCACTGTGATTATCTAATTCAGTCACAAGAAAAAACATGGTTGTCATACACAGTAAAATGGCCAGACCTTTTTTTTTTTTTTTTTTTTTTCCATACAAGGCAAATGCTGAATATCAGCCAGGCATGCGGACGTCTCCTCGTCTGAATCAGACCCCAGCTGCCACGTGTGTCCTTCAGCAATACACTCGAATGGTAGCTCGCTGGGCACTGCGTGTGCTTGCCCGCTGCTCCCCCCAGGGGATGGGTTAAATGCAAATAAGTAATTTCCCTATGGGACTAATACGTACTACAGTCAAAAGTAACCCCACAGTTATTGAGATGTTCTCCATGGAGAATACACAGAAACTGAGTCTGCTTGGAAATCACTCAGAACACCTGTCAAAACTGGAAAATGGTTTGTGTAAGCTGATGCGGGATAAAAGGATTACGGTCTCCAAAAACCCGATTTCTATTAAACACACGAGAACGTTAGACAAAGGGAATCGCGGAAACGTAGAGGGAACATGGCACACGTGATGGCGGGTATGAGTTAAGCAAGCGTCCCTGGCACAGACAGTGGACACGCGCCATGGAAATAGATCCAGCACACGGCAGGGCTGGCAGTTTTCTTTTCTCTTCCTTACGTCTTTTGTTTGAGCTTTCCTCCATCGGTGTCGCTGAGGTGTGCGTGAGATTTCTCTTCATCATCAGACTGAGCCGATTCATTCCTGAAAGGGAGACACGCTCTTTACATTAAACTCTGTCAACCCCCCCAGCCACACACACACACACACACACACACACACACACACACACACACACACACACACACACACACACACACACACACACTGCGCAACCTCTTAGCAATAAGCACAGCACTTAAGGGCCTCAATCAAGCATCACCTGCTGTGAGGTATAAAAATAAATATATAAAAATTAATTTAATAGAATTAAATTGAATTGAGTAGCGCTGTGCATTCCTCACACACCCAGATACTAAGGTACAATTACTGCGGCTTCAGGCCTCGCTTACGTGACGTATTCCTTGGTCCTCCTCATGATGTGGAGGGTGAGCGGGTTGATGCCTGCAGGCAGCTTCTCCTCTGCCAGGCTCAGCGGGATCTCCTCCCCCGTGTCCAGGTTCTTGATCATCACACTCGCCAGGATCTCCTGCGACAGGAACACGCGTCAGAAAACCGCAGGTCGTGTTATTTACGCTCATGTTTAGCACGTTAGCTGCTAATGTGTTCACTCTATTGCATGTGGATGTTTAACCCTTTGTTTTGTCATGAACATCACGAACAGCTCAGCTGTAGTACGTAAATCTATGGAATTTAATTTTTACAATTGATCATTCCAACCCGCCTAAAATAAATCTCCATACATACTTGAATAGTTAAAGTTAAATTATTGAACGCTTAATTTAAACTCTTCCACAGAGGCACATAAAAATGGACAAGAACATGATTACATAAAGAGAAAAGCTAAGAGAACTTGTTCTGTTCATGAGACACATTTTATAGCCTCCCATAAAGTTAAAAATAACTGCTGGGAATATATTCACGGATTACATATTTATAACAGAGGCAGTGATCAGGCTTTCTACAAACTGAATATACTGTATAAATAAGTGACCATTTTGGAACCATGTCTTAGACCCAAGCTCCAGTCACATGTGGGACGCAGGCTGTACCTCGTCGGTCATCTCACGGCCTGAGTTGGAGCGCGGCCTCTGAGGTCCCGACACCTCACTCTCGCTGGCCAATGAGCTCTGCCCGTCCGCCGCCTTACCGCTCTCCTAAAACAACGCACACAATGACACAGCCTTGTTGAGCTACTCCAGGTTCAGCCAAGCGCCATGACACCGGCAAGGTCCAAGAACTCCATAAACGCAGCGTGACATCCGTGTAGCAAAAACGCAAGACGCACAAGTTCTCCCGGGTTCTCAGACAAGCTGTACAGCTTGCAATGTTCAAAACAGCACTCCAAGAACGCACATTTACGACCGCGCTATTTGTAAATGAATAATTTGATTCATCCCAAAGCAATGCAAGCACTACTTGTGAAGGTACGAATGTGTGTTGAATTCCTCAACCAACAGGGGATTCAAAAAAAAAAAAATTTTATATATAACAACATTTATATACAAAATTTTAAATCTACAATACTGATTAAACTAACATGCCTGTTGTAGCAGTCAAAGTGGAAGAAAGATTGTGGTATTTACCATGTTCACGCACAGCATTGATTACAGCACTTAATGTCCAATGAACAGGGCTAGGGATGCTGCCTGTCTCTAAGGGCTGACCGTGTGGCACACACTCACGGTGAGGAAAGGGCACCCACCTGGGCGGTCACCACCTTGTCTCCGCTGGTGGCGCTGGCCAGGTCCAAAGAGTGCTGCAGATCCTTGGTGATGAAGTCCACAGCGGCGTTAGGTGACACCAAGCCAGAGGACGCCGTTGGTTCTGTGGTCACTGCAGCATAACCAGATAAAGGATGACCTGAGATTGAATGAGGCCGTTTACATCATCTGAGTCGTGTAAATACCAAAGGCTGACCAAACAACTTTTAAAACCAGGCCCGAATCAGTAGGGAAAATACACAATAAAGCGATCAGTGACAGTGGTTTTCCTGAGGACACACCTGCAACACATAACATGACCATTATATAGACAGAGACCACAATCCCCTTATAGGTGGAATAAACCTGCCCTGCTCAGTCAATGGGAACAGAAACATGCTGACATTCACTACAGAGCTGTTACAAGCCCAGTCTCCTATGGGCTGCCAGCTGTCTATAAGTTGCCAGTCACTAGTGATGAGGTTCAAACCTGTACTTAGCTTTGCCAGTCAGCTACATGGGTTAGCAAAACGTGGAGGTCCAGGACACCGGCACAGAACTGATATGAATTTACAATACAGCAAAGCATTTGATCTCTACCCACTGCATAAACATGGTAGAGCTGCCCCCCGACCTCCTTTACCTTCCAGTACTGCTGGCCGCAGACCCTCCTGGGTCTTTTTGCGGGGTGGTGGTGCGGGGCGGGATGGGGGAGGAGGCCGAGGTGGGGGCGCTCCACCAGGCGGAGGTGGTCGTGCAGGTGGGAGTTTCTTAGTGCTGGCCACAATGTCTGGCTCCATGATGAACTGCCGGGGGGGCTTGCTCGGACCGGGACAGTCCTGAATGGCCTTTGACTCCAGAGTGACCTGCTCCAGTATATCGGCTGTTCTGGGAGGCTGGCTTTCTGGTTCCTGTATGGGTACGCTGGGTGCCGGCAGGCCTGGTTGCTCCAGGACCAGGGTGCTGGTGAGGTCCGGGGGAGTTCTACACTGGGGCACCTCTGCTGAGCAAGGTTCCTCTGGGACCGTGGTGTCACATTGGTGAACCTCACTGTCCTGATGTCCATCACGAGTCTCCACTGAATCCTGTGACCTATCAACCTCAGCCTGCTGCTTCTTATCAAGGGGCTCATCTTGCACATTCCGCTGAACTCTTTCCCAGTCCACGGCCCCGTCCTGTTCAGAACCAGCCCCTACGTGCCCATCTCTGCCACCCGTCTGCTGCAGCTCCTCTCTGGGTGGACTCTCTTTCTGGCTCTCTTCAATAATGCTATCAATGATCTGGGAGAGTGACAGCCTACAGTCAATACACGAGAAACTCAGTAAATCCTAGTTAAGTTAAATTACACAAGGTGTGGTTAATCTCTGACCAATTATTTTTTTGGTGGAAATATCCATAAGAAACTGAACAGAGCTGAGGTAAAACAGGAGAGTGAGGCTCCGACTCTGAGAGAAACCCAGGCTAACCCTGATTCCCACATCACAGATGCACTGATAACATAAATATCTGAAAAACGTTATGAAAAACGTTTACGGAACAAAGCTGTTTTAAATGATGATCCTTCGGCCTGCAAACACCCTGCAGTGCCTCAGCACCACTTAATCCTGAGCTGCACTGCCTCTGGGACGGGGTCCAAGCACAAAACCACAAAGCATCAATCGACGCTGGCATACAGAGGAGGGCAGTAAACTAGCACAAAGTCCTCTTGGAAGAGGGATGTTGCACTTCAGAATCAAAACAAAGGAAAAATAAAACAAACAAACAAAAAATGGTGGCACAAACCAAGTGTGCACACGTGAGAACAGACACATTCAGTAAGCCAGGGGTCTGACAGGAGGGCGCTGAGAGTGACAGGGCATATGGTAGGGCGCGGCCAACTGATGAACCAGCAATGCTGACTGTACACTGTCTGCTGAGGTGCCACACGGGACACCTGTATGCCAACCCTCTCCATAGCCAAGACAAGTGCATGGCGTGCTTACGTCCGTGCCAGATGCCCTCTCGCAACACAGAGAGGCCAAACCCAAACCATGTGCTGCACAGCGTTGCTCTCTTATTCAATATTTATTAAGTAGTTGTTCCTTTATGTGACATGAGCGAATCGATAGGTGGGTGCTGGTGAAAAAGAAAAGAGAGCTGGCAGGGAAGTAAGTGGCCAGGTGACGGGACAGGAAAGGGACACACCTGGACGGAGTCTGCAGGCGGGGCCACAGCCGTGTCATGCGTGGCGAGTCCATGGTCCTGCACGACGGCTGCGTCACACGTGTCATGTTCGTGGTCCTGTGCAAAAGTTGCACTTTGTGCAGGAAGGTCGCTTGACTCCTGCAACAAAACCACACCACAAACGGCCATGTACAAGTCAAGTAGCTGTACAGAGGTGAGGCGCTCAGCCACATCAAAGCTGCCGTTCCCAGTGTTCACTCAGCGCCTCTCAATGAATATTTCATCAGCCAATATTAAAAAGGGTACTTCTGAAATCCCCTTTAACACATTTTGGTTTGGACCTTAACTCACAGAGAACATTACACAAAAAATAAGCCATAAAACTAACTTCTACCTTAGGTGACCCTGTTGCCTTCAAGAACTCTGATTCTCTCCTCTAGACCTTAGATGAATTCTGAAATTTCTGGTGGAAATTGCAGTTTTTTTTCCACTGCACTATTGCCCAAGGGTGAACAGCTTCATACATGTATGGACAATAAATTCAGGTCACGCCATGACGGCGTGCAATAGCGGGAGGGCGGACAGGGGAACAATGCGTGACAAAATCCTAGACGGGGTCCTTGACTCCAGCTGCAGGCTGGAATCCCCCCTCCCTCACGCAAACCATTAAGTGGGTCACCAACCCCTCTGACACACAGAAACCAAACTGTCAACAACAAAGAGTGGAAGAGGACCTGAATACTCCCTCTTACAATCAGCATCTCAAAATGCTGCACAGTTTGGGTGCGTTGGGGAGGGGGGGGTGGCAGATACTGTAAACAGAGTTAACAGACTGTGCACTCCATCCCAAATCCTAGGACAAAACAAGCTTGAATAGCACGCTTATTCAACACGCAAGTACGGGACACGCACAAGCTAAATGTGAAAGACTGTTTGAATTTAACACAGCTGACCTTGATGCAAATATACACCAAGATTCAGAGCTGTTCTGGGACCTGTCACCTCCAGTGCCAAAGAACTATAGAACAATGCTACACAGTGAAAACCTTCAAATTGTTGCAGATACATTTTCTATTACTCCCAAACACTCCTCTGTGCAGTTTATTTTCAGTGACAGCATGGTTTTTATTTTCTGAACGTCACCGCACAGATAGAGCAAGAGCAACAAAGGAGGTCAACCAAAAAACGCAAGAGCATCTAACGCCCTGCCATCTATTTATAGGGAGCAGTCTCTTTCACCAGAGTACTATTATGTTACCACTGTGATCCTCAATACATTACACTCCAAACACTTGTGCTGAATGGTACACATCTGAAATTCTGTCATGTATAATATTCAGATTTGAGCTTTCCAATAACTGATTCTCACACCCTTTAAATTTGTTTAAAAAGTGGGGGAAAAAAAAAAAATTCACTCAAGGCAAAATTCTCTCACACTCACATGCTCTCAGATTAATCAAATAAACTGCTGGTGGTTACACTAAGGAAACTATGATAACTAACAAATCTTATATAAGACAATAAAAGCCATTTAAGGATAACACTTGTTTGGTTATTGATACATGAAATATTAAAAAAAATTCTCAGAGTGAAAAAGTAATACGGTGGCTTTTTGCAAGACTCTTAACATCCAAAAATGTATACTGTTCATTTGATCAGAAGCACATATCTGCTGCCCTTCAAACCTGCCGGATATGATTTATCTGTGTAACTTGCCATGTGCGTGCCAAGTCACCATATCTTTCCCTTGCAAAAGGTTAAAATCTACAAGACTCAGCCCTCTCAGAGATTGTTGGTGGAAAATGGTTTCAGGACTTGTAACAAACAGTTGTTTCATATGCAGATGCTGCAGTTATCAGCAATTTCTGAAGCCATTTGAAAGTCAGAAAGTCAAAGTGTCTTATTAAATGCAACACTACCTGTGTGAAAGCAAAGCTCTATTCAGACTTTTGTTACTTTTTTAAGGCTTTACCAACTGTCGTTTGTGAAATTCAATTCAATTCAATTCAATTTATTTTTATATAGCGCCTTTCGCAACAGCGTTTCTCAAAGCGCTTTACACAGAAAATTGAAGAAAGCAATACAAATGAATGAAGCCAGACAACAACGGAGGAGAGGATTCAGCTCAATGGGGTCCTACCTCACAGGCAAACACTCCGGCACATTCAGTCCCCACACAAAAACTTTTGTGCTTTTAAAACATTTACAGGTTTAAGACATGCTTTGTTTTGGCACACTGTCGTAAACATTAAAACATTACGCCATAACAGTTTAAAACCACAGCATGTACATTACATACCTTTTTTGAAGGAAGAACAAACTTTGCAGGAGATCTACAAAATAAAACAAAAACCGATATTATAAACACCATTTGTAAAGTTAACAATGGAAATTACGAGACTATCATCTAAAAAAAAATCCTGAAATGACAAAGGTGGATTTTATGATGTCCTTACTGAATGGTGCATTAGAACAATCAAATTTAAAAAGTGAACTGGAAAAACACAGTTAAGATATTCCTAAACTACATGATACACGTTACATTCTGTGTGCAGACACAACAACATCATTTTGACAAAAATAGATGAAAATAAGCAAAAAAAAAAAAAAAGAAA
>JABJVR010009156.1:0-10099 GCA_025773905.1 Chitala chitala
GTGCCCTGTGGTGGGTTGGCGCCCCACCCTGGGTGTCCCCTGCCCTGCGACCTATGTGCTCTGGGATGGGCTCCAGGCTTCCCCGCAACCCTCACCAGGAATACGCGGTTAAGATGATGGATGGATGGATGGATGGTTTGCATGCTTTTTCTGAGTAGTCAACAAATTAGGTTTTGCAGTGTAGTGAAATGTCTGGCCCTCAGAGAGTGCGATATCACAGGCTCGGCCATGTCTTTGCTGTTCAGTGTTAGTCGGAGTAGCAGATCTGTAAATCATTGGTAACTAGTGTTGCAGCAATGACTTTTGTCTTTTGGACTCATTCTCCTTGACACAGGTATTATACTTGGGTCATATCATCAGGTTTATTCTTTCCGCATAGCTGAGCCAAGACATGAATAGACAGTTGGCCTAGCTTTGTGACTCGATGTAACTGTCTGCTTCTTTTGACTGCTAAGTCGGGCCATCTGTGGTAATACAGGCCGACCCTGCACCGAGCCAGTCTTAGGGCGATGGCTTTACTGTCATCTCACCGCTGTACAGAACGTGTCAGTAAGGTCAGCATCGGTGCAGAGTCGAGCGGACCCCAAATCGGCCTCGCCTGCGTTTCCGGGGCTGGTGGATTCTGCATCGTTTATTTTTAATGGAGACGGAGTAGGGGGCGCAGGAGGTGTGAGTTGTTGATGGTGGAGCTCACTGAAATAGGTCCTGAGGAACATCACGAATACATGGTGTTGTACTGCTGAGCTCTGAAGTTAAGATACCAGAGCGAATGCACAGGTTTTGCCTGTACCGAGCCCAGAGACCACATTCCTTAAGGGCAGGACGATGTGCTGGTTTTTGTTGCTATTGTAACTGAAGCAATTAATTGGCTAATGAGTCACTGCAGGGTTATGCAGTCTTAAGAGAGAGAGGGAAAAAAATGAGACGGATTTGATGAAGAGAAGTCATGGAGGTGGAACGAGAAAGAAGGAAGATGTGGGAGGAACTCGCCTGAAGTGAGAGAGAGAGGCAGGGGAAAGCGTCACGACGCAACCTCCCATACCTGTGCCTCTTCATCACCTCCTTCCTGAGAACACCTCTTCAGAGAAAATATGTAACACACAATGCTGGCTCCAGGCAGCTGTGGGAGTCTCCTGACTGTATAGGGCTAGCACAGAATTAAGTAGTGCTTTGAGCTGGTTATCTGGCAGAGGATCAGAGTGCATCTTTGGTGGAGTAGCGTCATACATCATTATGTTTTTTAAACCAGCAACTGTGTGACTTTTTAAAATGTATTTCGTGTTTTAAACAACTGAAATGGGTAATTATGTTATGAGTATGTAACATACTCCATGTAGTACTAGTTTCAGGAAAAAGAAGGCTTGGGTTAAAGTGTAACAAAGAGGCTGCATCTGGACCTGCTTTTGGCACGTGTCACAGAGTGTCCGAGCTGGAGTGACAGGCCAGTGGCCGTCACCCTCTCACCTGCTTTATGAGTGTTGCATGCATGAATGTGCAGCCGATTGCATGTGTGCATGCACATATACTGTGTGTGTGCATGTGTGCGTGTGCCTGTGTGTGTGTAATCTTGATTCCCCAAGTTTACAAGCAGGGTCGTGATGGGGGCGCGGTGCGCCATGCTGGTTGGCTGCAGAGCATGTTCTCTGTAAACTCGTGTCCCCTCCAGGCCACTTTGCTGTCATGTGGAGAACAGCCGCTGAAAGCCCCCCAGCACTGAGGGGGCTTGATGCTGTCAGCTGCGATCAGCATGCCCAGCTGAGAGTATACACTGTGGCACGGGGAAGGTCAGACCCAGCTGGCTTTGCTGGTTTGGTTTTCATATTGGGAGCCCAGTGTTCTGTTGTTGCCCGACTGCATCAATTGATGATTGTGCTCCACAGAAGCGGGAGGCTGTTTACATGCTGCAGTAGTAGCTGGTCTGAGACCTGCGCTGTGATGTTAAAACTTGCTCATATTAAATATCTGTTTCCATTATGTTGTTTTAGAGCAATGTTCTCAAGCGTGTAATGATGAGGGCAGGTTAAGGCAGACCGAAATTGAATCTCATATTGAGTGCGCCATTATGTCGCCCGGTTTATGAACTATATCAGCCTTGCGGTGTGAATTGTTCCCATGGCAATTTAAGCACTTTTAATCAGCGCTTCCTGGTTGTAGACACTGAAAAGCACTTTGGAAATGTTGGTCACCTCATTAAGCTCGCTAACACTATTTTCTCTGTACTTTCAGTTACGTTGGATTTACATTTCTTCTGCCCTTGCCCCTCCCCCTGACACACCCCTCCACGTCTGTACTGCAGATGGGGTTTGAGTGAGCACTAAAGGGGTTTGGCAGCTGAAAAGCACTGCTGTGGCACTTCTGAGAGCCGGTACACTCACTGCTAATTCATGGTAACGGACATGCACGCATGCCACACTGTCATGTGGGCTTCTGTATCCACTGGTGAAAGATGATACTAAATGAAGATTTGATGCTCTTTGTTTTGTATTTGAGACCTGTGATTTGGGCATTTTTATAGGCAATGTTTATGAGTGAAGTAACCGCCTGCTGCTGGAGCCATTTGCGGTATAGCAGATGAAAGTTAGATTGGCTGCTTGATTTATTGGTATGTTTACTGTTCTAAGTACTCGTACACTTGCCCGCTTGCCGCTGTGGCCTACAGAGATTTGTAAGGAACATCAGGCTGTCATTGTTCTGAGCACCACAACATCATCCCATGCACTTGATGTGAATAAATCGCCATTAGAACGGCATTAAGTAAGCAGGCTTTAATTCCCTTCTGTTTCCTCTGCTAGTCTGCTGCTCCCTGCTGCCGCTGCTGCTGTGCCGTGCGTTACAGAGCCTGCTGTGATCTGGCCCACACAGTTTCACTGTAGGCCTCCGTGGGGGCGGCCGTGCGTGTGTGTGTGTGTGTGTGCGTGCGTGCGTGTGTGTGTGTGCACGCACGTGTGCGCATTAAAGATGAGCCAGTTGCTTTTCAAAAAATGATGATTTTGCGCAGAGGCTGTATCTTAGGAACATGTCCTTGACCGATTAAACTTACAGTATGCTCTAAAACGACTTACTCTATATGGAAATGCAAAAAATAGACAGCTGTTTTTCTTAAAAATGTGTTTTGTTCAAATTGTTTTTAATCATTTACAGAAGGAGATATTTTTAAAGACAATTTATTAGATTATTAACAAGCAATTTATTTTGAATGATTGCTTTGTACTTTGTGTGTGTGTGTGTGCGTGCGCATTCTCTGATTTAGGACACAGTCATACTACCAGATGAATTACTCCTGCAAGGAGCAATATGAACAAAAATGGTTGTTTAGTATCTAATATGTTAGTTACTGCGTTTGTTTCGTAGGAGCTTGAAGCTTTGCCAGTGTAGCCTGCTGACTTCCGTGACCAAGAGGGGCTTTGTTAACCAGGGACAGAGCAGCGCTTTTTAATCTGGGGGTATAAATGCGGATATCTGCTGTTAGGAATGGAAATTAGCGCTGTGATGAAAGAAAACTCTCACAGTTCTGTCTCCCTGCTGGGTGTTCACAGGCTTTGATATAGAAACACAAGCCAGTCGTTTTTGGTTTATTTCTGTCAGTGTCCCCCCCCCCCCAATAACTGACAATAAGATTGGGTGTAGTGGGAAATTTCATGTTGGAATTTAAAATTTATTGGAATTTACACATTTAATGAGGGAGGCATTTGGATCTTTGTTAAACTGAAAAAAAAATCATGAAATGTGTTAACACCATCTTTAAAAGTTTTTTCATTTTGTTATTACTTTTATCTTTTTATTAATTCATACTGGGGTAGAAGAAAAGGCACTACACTGCCTGCTAAACTGCTGTCTCAAAATAGCTGAAATCATACATTATTTGTGCTGTGCCATTTGGTGCTGTCACTTCACATTTGCAGCAATGTATTCTGGCATTTTCCCAGCAAAGTGGGTGTATCTTCAAATTGGAAGCTTGAAGCAGGTTTTGCAGCACTAATACTCTTAGTTACAGTCACAGACATTGGCATGTGACAGGATGGCTGGGCAAAACTGAGTTAGGGCTGAACAATTAATGTATTTTGCATCAAAATCATCACTGCAAACAATGCAATTTTTAAATGAGAAGAACTGTGAGTTTAGTTGTACAGTATTGCAACCACTGTCATAAAAAGTAACGCAGTACTCAATGTCCTGTGGGGGAGGGGGGGTGTTATTTATGTATTTATTTATTTATTTATTTTAGCTGCTTTCAAATCTGCCAGCTGGAGGTCCAGTATATGGAGTGTCTAAAACAAGTATGTACCACAGAGTGGAAGGTACACTTAACAACACAACCATCATCAGCCTGGTAGCTGAGAAGCCGCTTGGTGCTGGCAGCCAGAGGAGCGCTTCAGCTGAGAGCATCAGTTACGTCTCGGAACCCATAAAAGCAGTGCTGTGTGTGCGCGCGTGTGCGTGTGCGCGCGTGGCAGCATTGTGGTTTCCTGAAGACCAACATTCTGTGTAAGGGTTCATTGAGGAACAGTTTCTGCCTCATGAGGCAACATCAGAGATCTGTCAATGTTGAAATAGGCATTACCTGGGCAATCATCTCAGTAACTACATGGCCACAATACACACTAAATTAACACATGGTTTTGCTACTCTCGAAATGTGACAGCCAAACAAACATAAATTGCGCAAGTGTCACTAAGCATCATACCATATCAGAATAGCTCACGAGGGCACCAGTAACAAACACTATATATAGTACAGTATTTATGATATGGTCCCCTGTTTATACAGTGTCAAAGGATGGATTTCACAATCTGCCCCAAATACTTCCACAAAATATACCACATCTCTGAATCAATGGAATAAAATCACAACTTTTACAGCACAGAGGGTCAGTGGGTAGCACTGTTGCCTCACATCTCCAGAACCACAGGTTCAGATCTGGCTCTTGCCACTGTGATTTAGTCTATTCTCTGTGTGCATGTGTCAGTTTCCTCCTGCAAACTCAAAGACATGCAGGTCAGGTGGATTGGTGACTCTAAATTGCCCTTAGCGTGTGGCTGCCCTGCAGTGGGTTGGCGCCCTGTTCAGGGTGGACTTAAACTACAATTCATCGTCCAAAAAGTCAGCATCCGCAATTTTCCCAAACGGCTTCAGCCCCTGTACTGCATCCTAGGTGAAAGAGCGTTTGAGCTCTCAGGTAGACTCGACGTCCTTGCGGCGCGCTGACATTTCGTTTCCGATGTGTTGTGATACTTAGTCTCGCGGATGACGGGAGCCGCAAAGCTCATCAGACGCAAAATTTCCTAGCCCATTATGTGCTTTATGGGAACAGGGAATTTAAAAGCATTGACACGGAACGTTGTACATATTTTATATGCATGGGTTCCGAAGAATTTGGATGACATTTCGGTTTATCATGATGCAATTTTTGCCAGGTTATAAATCCCAAATAAAAAAAGCTGAATTGTCCTTTGAGAGAATGGCTCGTCTGTCAGTCACGGAAACGATGGCAGCCGAGCTCCCCCTGTTTGGGAGCTATTTAGCGTTTCCTCCATCTGCCGCCTTAGCCTCCATGCTGCTCTCCAGAGTGCTAAGCCCGGCAGCTGCCTTATTATACAGTTTGTGCTGCATCTTTGCCACCACAAAGCCACAGTAGAAGGATTGGAGGCTGAGATTTACATAGGGACCTGGGGTCCTGCCAGGCCTGGAGAGGGTGACACTGGGGCACTCACGCCTTGTTCCCAGATTTTATTGATGGAACTGGGGGTGTGCGAGCACTTCACTGACAGTGTGTATGCATGTTTGGTAAAAAGGCAGAACCTAGGCAGTATGCAGGCTATAAATAAACCCATCTCCTCCCCTGTGTACAGTAAATGTCTTCTCCTATTTTATGAGGGGAAAATACTGTTTCTTTTTTTTCTGTCGTTATTAGGTCTGCCCATCTATCTGAAACCATCTGTGCTTCTCGCTTGCTTTCTTGCTTTGCCCAGGGGCGAAGAGGGTATGTTGACTGCTAATCTTCAGATATGCCGCTGCCTGCCCTTGGAGGTGTGTGTGCGTGTACCCGCGAGTGTATGCGCGTGTGCCTGTGTGTGTCTGTTTGAGAGCGACATTTGAGAGATTGTTGTCTGTTACGTCTTATGTAAAGGATAAAAATATTGCTAAAATAAAGCAAGAAGTCAAGAGGCAGTTTCTTCTTTTTACTTGGAGTGTTTTTTGATAAGATCCTGTGTTGCTTGTGTCTGTGCTGTTTTTTTTTTTTTTTTTTTTTGTAGTTCTTATTTACAAACCTGTAACGAAGCTCTTTCTTAGGAGAAAAGGATAAACAAAATCGTGTTAATTTCCAGCCAACCTTTAAAAACAGGCCTGTGTTTGTTTTTCATAGCAAATGTGCGCAGAGTATTTATTGGCTTTTGAAAGTAAAAGATTAACATGCAATTAATTGCTGAATTGTATTAATTCATATTAATTCTATTTTAAGTGTTAACAAGATCAGGCAGTGCATTTCAAGTTGCATTAATGCAACAGTAATGTTTCTGCTTTCTAAAAGGACCTGCATGTTGTAAATATTGATTTTGCTTATAAATTAGTATTTTGTAATGACTTGGTCACTCATAGTTTATTAATGAGGGATTACTGATAGCAGAAATCTGCATGCACAGGACACACAATGGGATTTAAACTACAGGAAGTGTTAACACACCCAAATTCAGCACTGACACTATAGATAACTTAAAGGCATAAAGGAGCCTTCTGTTAGCTGAGTAGGTGTCCTTTTGCTGAACTGCTCAGATTATAGGAAACACTCATTGGAATAAATAATGCAGAAGTTTTTGAATCTAGGATAACATGATTGTCTTCACAGTTTCGCAGTGGAGAAACACAGGCATCTCTAACTGCCCACATGGCTGCTGAGTGTGGCCTCTGCATCTTCCAGTACCCTAGCAATCTTTACCCCTCGCTGTTCTCTCTTCTGACATCACCTTGCTGTTCTTTCTTCTGACATCCCCTCACTGTTCTCTTTTCACCCCTCACCCTTCTCTCTTTGCCAGGGTTGGGTATGATTTAGATTTTATCAATTCCAAATCTGATTCCCATTCTGCTTATCGAATCTGGTTCTTATCAGTTCTTGTTTTTGATTCTAATATGTGAAAATGGTGAAAAAAAAAACTTTAAATAGCCAAAAAAAAACTGCCTTTACTCTCTTTAAAGAGTTCAACAACAAAGATTACTTGAAGCAGTTATGTCATATTCATATTTTGTAGACAAAAACGGTTTTTCAACATAAATAATCTTAATATTTCTTCAACCTACATAGCCACAAATGAAGGCAAAATGTTTGTCCATATGTGCGTACAACCATAAAATCAACAGTTCTTAAGTAAAGACCCATATAGTCAGTGGTGGACCAAGAATGTTTTAACTGGTGTGGTCAAGGTGGGCGTGGAATTATATGGGGTATTCATGGCAAAGTGCACCCTATAGATCAGGAATTGGATTCATCTAATTTTTCTAACTGCTATTTTCTTATAACAGGGGAAAATCCCCATCTCAGTATATATAGAATATGAACTGTGGTTGATATTTAAAGGTAACAGGAAAAGACGACTGTGATCTGCTATGAAGTGAAGTGAAAATATATACATGTATTATTTTTGTTTTTATAAATTGATTTGGTTTTTAAGAAAAAAATAACTATTAATTGAAGTCATTTTCTCTATGTAATAGCAAATTAATGCAATAGACATAGTACCAAAACTGAACCTTATGTTTTAAAACATATCAAATATGAGACCTACATAAAAAAAAGGAAAAGTCTGTATACCCCAGAGTTCACATGAAGCTGCATTCACTTGCAAGTCATCACAATTATCTTAATCAATCTGAGCACAAAATCGTCAGTCTTCTACAATGAACCTGAGTCGAGTCTCATCTTTAAGTTTGTGCTGTACTGTAATGTAATGTAAAGTATAGTTTGCATTATGTTTTGATCTGGTAAAAACATTACAGCTTTACCACATCTAAACTTTTCTGGTCTTTGTAAAGAAGGTCTTGACTTGTTTTCACACTGCCTAACTAAACAAAAGCATGAACATTAGCCCTGTATATCCATGACAGTTTGTAACATTAGTTGTATTTTTAGTGCACGCAACTAATATCAAATTCAAAAAGAAAAAATGCATCCCAATCAGCTTATCCGTATACCGAATAGAATAACACTGCTGTACACCGTTATAAATGGAAAATGCTGTTTACAATGGTATTATGTACATGGCTTCAGGTCAGCTAAAACTTTGTGAATTAAAAATACTTCTGTGTTACAGCATGCAGGTTAAAGCTATATAACGTGTGCATAGGTTTGTTGCATGATAAAAACAAATCCATTACATTACATGCAAATGTACATATATAAACATTCACTTAATAATACACTTTGTAGCTAGTTTGTTATGCAGACCTGACAGCGTTATTAGTTAAGCATCAACTTCATGTAAACATACGTTTTCTTACATTTGAAAGAAATGCAATCGAATGCTACTTTCTTATTTGGACCTGTCCATTGGATGACCTGACAATGTATAGTAAACGTTTAGATAAGAGGTATTGTGGCCAGTGGTGAAGCTTAGGAAAGTTTAAAAAAGTTCAAATCACCTGTGAGCCCTTAAATCTGCCATTGCATATAGTTAATTGAAAACGCATGTGTAGGAATCGATAAGCCAAACCGAGAACCAAAATTCAAATGTTATCAATTTCGTAGTTATTGGAAATATAAAACTGATTCTAATTTGGAACCAGTTTTTGATACCCAACTCAACCCCATGCCCTTGGCTCCATGCCCTTCGCTCTTCATTTTATTTACATGCCGTATACTGGTGTCAGATGTACCGTGTAGACATTAGACATGTAGACACATATTAAACAATGAGTTGGTGTATTTTATTAAATGCTTTAAAGTTAATTTAGTTTGATAGAGAGAATGAAGGTCAGTGCCCCTGCTTGCAAATAGTGTCAACAGTCATTCATACCTCACTCCTGAGAAGCGTGTGCTTTCAAGAATGTGCTCAGACTGAGCCATAACACCTTTAAATCAAAATGATTAATCACCCTCCGCTCTCGCATTACATTGTGCCAGACTGCTTAGGTGTTTTAAGATGAGCCCTGGGTCCTTGGGTTTATGGAAGGGAGGACCAAGAGTTCATATACAGATCTTTCTGTTGTTTTTTCCTTTCTATGTGTATTTAATTTTTAAAAGTTGCTTGGCAGATGTTAGTACCCAAGCATAGTGTAGACTGAATGCATTTATAAACCTAAACATTTGCTTGTGGTCACAACAGCTTCTAGGGACATGAGCCAGTACCGTTCAACTGCACATCTGAATCTTAAAGCGTTTTGCCTTGTGATTGTGCTGGAAGGTTGGCAGTTATTGACTGGCATACTTCAGCCGGCCATGATAGAGGACAGCCTCATGCTGACAGAGCCTTAAATCCTTTACAAACAGCTTGGCTGGCTATTTCTCACAGCATTGCTGTCTGACCTTCAGCCTTTCGGATTATGTGCTACCAGAACAAATAGCTGTGCTGTATGAGCCACAGCTGTGTGACACAGAGCTCCTGTTTGAGTTGCAAAGGACACACAGCAGTGTGTGACACAGAGCTCTTGTTTGGGTTGCAGAGGACACACAGCGGTGTGTGACACAGAGCTCTTGTTTGGGTTGCAGAGGACACACAGCGGTGTGTGACACAGAGCTTATGTGTGAGATGACCAGGACACACAGCGGTCTATGACACAGAGCTCCTGTGTGAGATGACCAGGACACACAGCAGTGTGTGACACAGAGCTTCTGTGTGAGATGACCAGGACACACAGTGGTGTGTGACACAGAGGTTCTGTGTGAGATGATCAGGACACACAGTATACTGTGCATGTAATTTTGGATATTCAGTACAGCTGTTTAACTTGATACAACCAATTTATTTAAAGCAATATGTGAATACCTCTTTTGTCTTTTTGTCTCAGTGTATTTTATAGAAAAAAAAAAAAAAAAATATATATATATATATATATATACACACACACACACACACACACACACACACACACACACACACACACACACACA
>JABJVR010009157.1:0-10099 GCA_025773905.1 Chitala chitala
AAGAACTGAGTGAGTGTAACACGTCACCTACGACACACAGCAAGACTGTTAGTCACTAGAAACCACATGACGTGTGTATGCCCCTACAGAATAACGAAAAGATAGTCAACAACAGCCGCGTGTTTGAAAACAACATTCATTTTGCAGTGGCTACTGTTTTGTTTTTTTTTTTTGTTTGACCATAAAATTTTAACATGGAATGCTGATTTTCTCTTTATAATATGTGTTATTATTATTATGATTATATGATGATTACAGAAGATTATGAAATTAGAAGGTGTGAAGTTTGTACCACTTATCTTTATGATCATAAACATACGATTAGTGGTAAAGTCCGGCGGCCATTTTGTGACAATATGGTGTCATCAGTACTGCACATTGCTCTCTTTTACTCTAATTAACAAACAGGATATTATAATGCGTGTAACACTCTAATGCAGCTGTGCACTAGTGGTGCAGTGGGTCAGTGGGCAGCACTGTCACCTCATGTTTGGTGTCAGGAGTTTGAACCCAAGTCACCGGAGCTGCATAAGCTGCTGAATGTCCAACGCTGCTTCTGTGTCAAGAAGGACATTGACATAAAAATCTCTGTCAAGCTGATATGTGGGTTGTTGGTAGATCCACCCTCACTGGCAGCAGCCGAAAGTTGATCTTACATACATGGTGCATTATTATGGAATACATACATTAATTTTCCATACCATTTTATCCTGTTAAGGGCTGCAGGAAGCCTGGAGCCCAACCCAGGAGACACAGGGCAGGGCACCAACCCACCACATAGCGCACAAACAACAGGCAATTTGGAGACACCAATCAACCTGACCTGCATGTTTTTGGACTGCTGGAGGAAACCGGAGAACCTGGAGAAAATCCACCAAGCACAGGGAGAACATGCAAACAGACACAAGGTGGGAATTGAACCCCAAAAAGCAGGGGTGAGGCTAACCACCACGCCACCAATACAGATTTCACTACAGCCACTTTTGATGGCATCGTCATCCACTTAATTATATGTACATTTAGCTTTAGTTGTGCTTATGGTTATAATGTCATATACATGACATTGTGACAGATGACCGTTTGCAATAGGATAAGGGCCCTGCCAATAGATTGTATACATTTTACAAATGCTTTTATCCAAAGCGACTTACATTTCACATACAGGTTACAATGAGCTAGCGCTGAACGTCTTGCTCAAGGACAGGTAGCAGGGCTGAGATTGGAACCTGGATGCTTCTGCATCCCAGCTTGATATTCTACCCATTGAGCTACCAGGCTACTTTACAGAACCCATCCCCAATGAGGAAACCACAGAACACTGACGGCAAAGTAAAGGATGACAGAGAGACCAGAACACGAGACTCAGCTAGAGGTTTTAATGGCTGGATGGGGAGCTTATAATACCCTCCAGGTCTATTAATTACCCTGAATGTTTCTGGGCTGGAGTGTCGCCCTCTGTGGGTGGAGCCTGGATGTGCAGATCCATGTTGAGAGTGTATGATGGTGATACATTATGATGTGCGTTTACAAAATTGTTGCCATTATAACCAAAAGAACTGATTCAGGTAGAAACCTATGGTTTGCATAGTTCATCAAGGACATATACAAACTCATAAAAATAAGGTTTTAGATTAAAAAATGCGTTTTAAATGGGTCTCACAAAGGACCACAGATTTAAGTAATTATAAAATAAATAATTTCACTGCACTTGTAACTGCTGCACACTATTAGGAGAATCAGAAGAATATTGAGACAAATTTTGGATTTTTAGATTCTGCCTATTCTAATTAAGTGAACAACGATGCTAATCATCATGATTCCTCAGATGGAAGTTTACCAGTTATTTCGGCTTGTTGGATGAGGTCAGTGGTACTTTTAACCACTTCCTCTTAACACGTTTTTTTTTTTTTCTCTCATTTTGGCTTTTCTGCCTCATGACACAGAAGTTAAACTGAAGAGAAACAGACCCTGTTACTGCTGTGGACACTGTTAGTGCTTTACAGAGGTGAGTGGAACGGTTTAACTCTTTATCTCTTATTTACTGTTTATCACTGCTACACTGGCAATTAAATATTTGTGCATATGCTGATGCAAACTCTGACTGCCCCAAAAACTGGCTGCATAAATGTCCATTTACTTTAAAACACCTTACGTCCAATCTGCCGTCTGGTAGAGCGATCAAAGGAAACGACGCTGCGGATGCAGAGTGTAACAGGAGTTTTGGTTGTTGTGGTGCATGGCACGGTCAAAGTGCAGTGACCAAAAATCACAGGTATCTGTACCATTTTAAGATACAGAGAGATTACACGGCAGATAGCGAAAAATAACTAAAGTCGGTTTTTATTATTTTACACCAGAACAACGGCAAATTTCTCTGGAGAACGAGCGGGAGAAAAGCCAAGAACGTCGTTCCTACCCCAATATATCCCTTTTTAGCCAGTCAATAACGGAACACAATAACTGCATGACTAATTAACATCTCACATACACGCAGTGATTGTCCGCGCACCAATACTTTACAATAACCAGTAATTCTGTTGGTGTTAAGACACCATCGCATGTTTGCAACGAAACATGGAGAGAAAGAGGAAACCCGGGGCTGGCGGGGCAGAAAGGAACGAATGAAGAAAGAAAAGAATGAAAAAAGCTTCACTGGCTGCAAAGTGTGAAAAATAACGGACTTACTTAAGCAGCAGCCTGTTGTTCGTGATCATGAGGACAGTAGCACCAGGGAGCAGGTGCTGTGTTGCTGAATGTTTTGTGTAATTGTGATTAATGTACGGCTACTGGAACAGCAGCTGTTTTAGTGAAATTTCATCCAGATCCCTCTCAGCAAAGCGGCTGGCTGTTGAATAGCCTGCAGTGCACTGAACACTTTAAAAACGTCATAATGTGTAAAGATTGCCAAATTTCAGCATAATGTGTTAAATAATAAACAACACTAAACTGGCGAAATAAACATCCATAGGCTTTTACTGAATATTTATTTGGAGGTTGTATGAATTACTGATCGCATACAACAAACTGTACATACTGTGTAGGAGCCATTTTGGAGCCAGTTTATTATGGGGTGTTGTTTGCTAAGCTATTAGGCTCAGCCATATAACTTTAGAATGTCATTAGTGGTTAGAGGACATGTTTATTGTTATATTGCTGTAGGAAAGGCACATATGCAAAGTAGAATAAGTTTCATAAAAAGCCAATGCAGTGTGTTGGTTAGTGAGAAGTCTGTGTTGGTCTTGGATCGAAACAAGTTTTTAACCATGTGATGGTGTGTAACGTGTGATGGAGTGTAGGGTGTGAGCGTGTATCGAGTATATAGAACAAGCTAACGTGCATACTGGATGCATACGTTAAACTTTCAAGGAACTACAAAGAAGCTGAATGTGTGACATCTTTTTTTTCCTGGAACGCATGTTAGAACTGCAGACCCACAGACTAAATGGCCGTCAAAGTAATAAGTACTTAAATGGCCAGTACATACTGCTTATTTTAAAAATTAAGATGCAGAGTCAGAATGCAGTGAAAAGGAGAGGTTTTATTCAGAGCTTACCACAGAGAAAACAGTTGTGGATGACAGAGAAGAAGGGAAGGCAAAAACAATTAAATTTTTTCACTTGACCTCAGTCAAAAGAGATGGACGTTTTTCAATTTCTATCTAAACCAAGATGTTCCAAGATCAATAAATTTTCACAAAACTTTTCACCGCAAGGATGGATCAGTTCACAGTGGTTGACCTGCGGTAGAGAGTCCCACTCATTGGATTCTTCTGGATGTTTAGCTTTTGCTAAACGCTCATACACCATTTGGTAATGGTGGCATAAACACTTGGTCTAACAATTATCTGAGAATTAAGGAGCATGAACGAAGTTTCACACACAGAGCAAGTGCTGATGCATACTTTTAAGATCTGCTTTACTTTTTAAGAGTAAAGCGAATATTGAAAGCTTACTGAAATCTAAACAAACAGCAGCTTCACTGTTGTCAGAGCAGGCAGGTCAAGTGCATGTTTGGTGTTATGCACATATCCTCAGTCTGGTTTTGTCAGAGTTTACGCAGGTTGTGATGCAAAATGCAATGCTGTTTTTTCTGTGTTGAATATATCGTAGAAGTAGATGAGAACCTGGGAAAAAGTGAGTGAAGACGGACACCATCAATGACTATCTCCAATAGGAGAAACACGATGGTGGGCCAAAGATTATGCCCTCAGGAAGGTATTTGGTGCATTTGGCAGCCCAAAGAGTGGATTATTTGTTAAATTGATTGTGACATTGTCGAGCATGACAGAAGATGGCACTCTCAGCCCCATTGCCAGAGTCAAAGCTGAAGCCTGTAGAGACTCGCTTCTCAAGTATGAGTCCATTCTTACTGCTCAGCTGTTTTTCTGAGCACACGTCACCTCTCTCTAAATACCTGCAAACAAAGGGCACGGACATCCTCACAGTACAAGAGCTGTTAAGGGGACTCAAGAAGCCCTCAGGAAGTGTGCGAGGGATTTCAAGGGTGTTCAGAAGGCAGCAGACCAGCTTGTAGTGTGGACCAATGAAAGGCTGCAGAACCATGCAGCCTGTGAGGTTGAGGTCCAGAGTAGTCTGCCAAAAAAAAAAAAAGTGAGAAAGAAGAAAGCTATGGCAGGTGAACTGGCTCTGGATGACAGCCAGTCAGAGTCACTCTGTGAGCATGAGGTAAAAGTTCACAATGTCATATTGGATAGAGTGGCAGAAGGCATCAAGTCTCAGTTTAATGGAAACAATCTGCACAGATTTTGCATACCTGGATCCAAGGTACGTTGCAGACATAAGGGCGAATGGCATCCAGACAACAGCCTTGGAAAGTCTCAGCAAGCATTTATTTAAATTTGATGACAGGGCCACAACTGAGACACTTTGAGCTCAATTAAGAAGCCTGGCAGAACATTGGGAAACATTGAAGATGCCACCTTTACAAGGGTATCAAGTCAGAGGTGAGAAACCTGATGATGATGAAGATTGAGAACCGCAAGATGAGGGGTCAGTCAAGACATGCATTTAATGAAAAAACTGCAATATGTTGTTTTCGCATTCTAAACTGATACAACCTGTTCACGGATGCATACAATGTCCTTGGACTGGCATACAAATGTCTCCTTACTCTGTCAGTCAGTCAAGTTGCTTGTGAAAGGAGCTTTTCCACAATGAAGTTAATCAAGAACAGACTGTGAAGCACCATGTCTCAGGACAATCTGGAGGCTTTTATGCTTAAATGAGATGTAATCAGTCCATTACATTAATCCAACTTTAATTTTTTTAAACTTTCTGCAAACACACAAATTAAAAACAAGCAAACAAAAACATGGAAACTATGGTCCATCATTTTACATATTAGACAAATATAAACTTTACATAATTAAGTATATTGCATTTTTAAACATTATTGTTAATGCTTCTGATATTGATAAACTTCCTGTGACAATATCAATTTAATGAGTCTAATTGGGGCTGATTGACTGCAAATTCCTAGGCTGATTTTTGTTGCCAGTCAGCCCCTGTCAGATAATGTATGGATACAAGGTGTTTCAAACCTGTTATTAACTGTATTTGAATTGTAATAAGTAATATATAGCAGAAACTGATGTAAATAACTAAGAAAGCTGAAGCAGTGACTTAAGTGATTGTTAACATCCATCCAGCCATCCATTTTCTGGCGCTTATCCGGGGTTGGGTCGCAGGGGCAGCATTTTAAGAAGGGACCTCCAGACTTCCCTCTCCCCAGACAACTCCTCCAGCTCTTCCGGGAGGACACCGAGGCACTCCCAGGCCAGTCGGGAGACATAGTCCCTCCAACGTGTCCTGGGTCTTCCCTGGGGTCTCCTCCCAGTGGGACATGTCCGGAACCCCTCCCCAGGGAGGTGTCCCAGAGGCATCCGAAACAGATTCCCGAGCTACCTAAACTGGTTCCTCTCGATGTGGAGGAATAGCAGCTCTACTCCGAGCTCCTCCCCGGTAACCGAGATCCTCATCCTTTCTCTCTTTCAGTTACGATCCAGATGTCATGACCATAGGTGAGAGTAGGAACGTAGATTGACCGATAAATCGAGAGCTTTGCTTTTCGGCTCAGCTCCTTCTTCACCACAACAGACCTGTACATCGACCGCATCGCTGCTGCACCGATCAGTCTGTCAATCTCACACTCCATCCTTCCCTCACTCGTGAACAAGACCCCAAGATACTTAAATTCCTCCACTTGAGGCAGTATCTCTCCTCCAACCTGGAGATGGAAAACCACCTTTTTCCGGTCAATATTCTCAACAAGAACTGGAAATTAAAGAAATTAAAATTTACCACATTTGTTAAAAAAAATGAAAAATTAAGCAACATAACTATTTTGTCATGCTTTTAAAATTCTCATTTAAAATAAATAAATTATTGGATTGACACTGTAATTATACAGTCAGTGTTTAATTGTTATTAAGGTTCAGTTAAAAGCAGAAACTGGCTGAACCAAAACGCTGCTCCCACTGAGGCTCTCCAGGTCCGCGGTTGGGCCCCCTCTGATGTACCTAATAAACTCCTCTATCGACTTCAGCTCATCCAGAACTCCACAGCAGCAATTATTACAGGCTCCAAATCTACTGAACATGTCTCAGTCCTGCTTTCTCATCTTCACTGGCTCTCTGTGTCTTATCAGATAGATTTAAAAATATGACATCTGGAATTTACACCTTTCACAATGTCACCCCAGCTCTCTCACAAACCTCCTTTAGATGTTCACTCCCTCTTTCTTCCTGCTGTCCTCTTCAGCAGCTCTGTGTTCTGTACCAGACTTTAACCTTAGCACTTTGGGTCCCAGGGCTTTTTCCTACACTTCACCCAAACTCTGGAACTCACTTCCCCGTCACCTCTGCCTCCTAGACTCCATAGTAACATTTAATACTGCTGTTAAAACTTCTGTTTAAGTTTAAGTTTATATAATAGTAAGCAAGTGTTCTGCTTACAACTTCACATATAAATTATTGAATTATTACAGGCTCCAAATCTATAGGATAGACTTTAAAATATGACTTTTGGCATTCAAAACCCTTCACAATGTCATCTCCACCTCTCTCACAGACCTCCTTCAGATTGGTAAAGAGAGGGCAGAAACAAATAGAGAGTAACACTGGCAGCCACATAACACAGGGGTACATGGGTGTGTACAGCAGCACTGACTACAGTGAACAACAGACAGTGGTGCAGGTGGGCTACTGCTAACTGAAGAAATTGGTAATTAATTTATTGAACAGATGCTCTTATCCAAAGTGACAACATTTTCATGTGTATTGCAATGCGCCAGCGCTGGGTGTCTTGCACAAGGACACACCTGGTGGCTGGGCTGGGACTCAAGCCAGGAAGCTTCTGCATCCCAGCCTGGTGTTCTACCCATTGAGCCACCAGGCCAGGTCTGTAAGATAAATGCAGAGGCTGATTCCTCATCCTCCACATATGCAGACAAGCTGTTTCGTAATATAGGGGCTCTGGAACTACAAGCCATTATTAAGAAATGTTTATTTGCATCCACTCTAGTCTCACTGGACACAGACATGTTTACCAACACAAACTCATGCTGACACCCCCCCCCATACAGCCACACACCCCTTAGGTTACAGCCACACCCATCGTGGGCCTGATGGAAATCATCACTACATTAAATCCACCTGTACACATCAGTTCTCACTGGTCTAATTACACACCTTATTCCTACTTTTTTCAGGTCTGGTTATGTTTGGACTTTTGCCTGTATTTGGACTCTTTTCTTGGATTGTGGACTTCAGCTCTGGCCAAAGCTGGCTTTGGTTTTCTATACATCTTCAGTTTTCAAAGTAATTATTTGAATGACACTGCTGAAAATGAGGAAAAGTAAAATCTGTAACATCTGAGGGTGACCATGTTTTCTTTTTTTTTCTCTAGTTCCTCCAAACAGTAAAGGTGTGAGTAGAGCCTGCAGCAGCCTGAGGAGCCCAGCTGCAGTTAGATGACATGTTGGCCAAAGGACAACAGAAGACACTCATGCTGTGGGTGATTCTCTACACCCTGTGCAAAGGTGAGGAACAGAAAGTCTGAGGAGACGTTACCTGTCACACCAAACAGAACATTGTCCTTTCCTGCTCTGCCTAATCCTGCTTCAGACATGACTGCACTGTTTGTATATAGTGTTCAGCAATAAACTGTATTTTACATATTAAAATCATGTATGCTGGATGACTGGGACAGTGACAGATGCAGTGGATGGTCAGGAATGCCCCCTGTCAGTGTAACCACAGCTCTGAGAGAAGCAGAGACAAGAGAACTGAGAGGTTTTTGCCCCAGGAGGGAGAGTCAGGGAGGACAGCTCAAAACAGACAGAGAATTAGCAGACGGCAAACAAACTTTGGAAACAGACTGCATCCCCACAGGACTCATACACGGGAGAACCTCATAGCATAAAACTGAATTTTGCTTTTGGTTTTCTCGCCCTTTGGATGTATATTTTTCTGTTTCTACACGCCTGTTTTCCCATCCCTGAGCTGCTGTTCTGACCTGGACCACCGAGGAGACCATTCATGGACACGGGCGGTGTGTAAATGTGTTAATTAATGTGTTGGGGAACTTGTATTAGTAATTTCTATAAATAGTTCATTATTCGGTTTGTATTATTCAATCCGTTATGTGGGGTGGGGGGGTGTCAACAGTGTTACATATAACGGCATTACCAAACTTATGTACGGGGAATGAGGGCTGTGCTGGGCTTTAGGGCTGCAGTTACGGGACAGAAAAGGGGGACAACTCAGGCCCCAGATCAGCTGACTGTCTGGGCCAGGGGCTGCTACATGAAGTCCTGCAGGAATGTGTGCTCATATTATCTGTTTAAGGTGGTCTGTATGTAACAGGTGTTATTCTGCCTAACGAGAACAGACTGGTAATACATCATGGAAGAAAAGCTGTTCAAACTGTAAAGTTGTATCTCGTTTGTGACCTGGTGTAGCAAGAGGAGCAGATGGTGGAAAAGCTCCAGCTACACAGGGAGTAACCTGAACTCTGCTGTGTAAAATGTGATCATAATGTAAGTCCTTTTGTTATAAGGGAAATTTACAAATAAAAAAAATTGTGTGTTCTAATGATGTCATGACACACAAAGTGTGCACATTTTGTTTGTTTTGCAGGTGGAATCAGCTTCCCTGCTATGCACTCCAGAGTGGGAGAGGACGCCACACTGCCGTGTCACAGCAGGACGTCCACAGACTGTGGCAATATTGAGTGGATTTACAATAAGGACAAGAGTGCAACTATTGGGCTAGTTGATAATGGGAAGGTCAGACCAGAAGAAAACAGAGCTGGAAGACTGAGTGTGGACAGCAGCTGCTCTCTTCACATACGTGACCTACAGCCTGGAGATGCTGGACGTTACAGCTGTCGACAGTATTATAATGGACATCCACAGACACTTTCACAGACTGACCTTGTTGCTGTTCAGAGTAAGTGTGTGTGAAAACCACACAGTGCTGTGCTGTAGTTACTGTGAACAGTAACAGTAAGTGTGGATCAGTACATAGGAAGGACTTGTGTATAATTCACACATGCTACATTTGTATTCATTACACACACTTTCACTTTAAGGATTATTTAAATTTTATTTATGTTTGTATGATAACATTACAGTGTTTGGCAATTTTTTAAAAGCTTAAAATATGATTGTTTCAGTAGGTTCAAAAGAGAAACTTTTTCTCCAACGTATTTGTAAAAGTTGTACAGTTTATATTAATAAAAATCTAAATTAAGTAATTTTTTTGGTCCTTAAAAATCTGTACATATGTCACATATTACATTTAAAATTGCATTGTTTTAAATGTAACAGCCTGTTATAAATACATGTTATTTTTGTAGGTGACAGTCTGATCTACAGACAAGGAGAGGACGTCACCCTGCAGTGTGAAAGCAGGACATCCAGAAGCTGCAACAGGATTGACTGGCTGTATGTCAGGGACAGAGTGACTACTGAGGTAGTTAGAGACGGTGATGTCACACCAGAAGAAAACAGAGACAGAGCTGGAAGGCTGAGTGTGGACAGCAGCTGCTCTCTTCACATACGGGACCTACAGCCTGAA